>PVIW01004471.1:0-131638 GCA_004026585.1 Noctilio leporinus
GACTACTCGCTCCACGGCTGGGGGCGCAGGGTCCCCGACTACTCGCTCCACGGCTGGGGGCGCAGGGTCCCCGACTACTCGCTCCACGGCTGGGGGCGCAGGGTCCCCGACTACACGCTCCACGGCTGGGGGCGCAGGGTCCCCGACTACTCGCTCCATAGCTGCTGGCCGCTTTCGCGTGCAGACTCCTGACCCTTCCTGCTCGAGCGGCCCCTCCCTCACTGCAGGCGGCGGGGCCGGGTCTCCTCCCCTTTCAGCCCTTATTCTAAATCCGGATGGAGCTTCCGCGGTGACCCACATGCCATGCGGCGTTTCCCAGAATGTGCAGGGTTTGCCAGTTTCCCTGTCTTGTGTCCACCCTCTGGCTGCCATTTCAGTCAGGGCGGGAGTGACTCAGTGACGCACGGGCCTCTGCCTCCCCTGGCTGTGTCCCGAGTCCGGGGGCCCCTGAAGGTCACAGGTACCTTTGACCCTGGGCCCCTGCTTCCCTTCAGGAGGGACTGGCTGTCACCTTGCCATTGCTGCAAAGAGGACCTTTAGCCCCTTCATCCTCCACTTCTCCCCCTCTCCCAACCTATTTCCTGTTTCAGGGCTCCCTTGCTCTACACCCCGTTACAGTATCACCTCACAGGAAAAGGTGGGTTTGGAGCTGAGAGGCAACAAGTTCATAACACGCTCTTACCCAGTTTCTTGGCTGTAACGGGCTGTCTGCAGGCTGGTGGCCACGTCCCGTATTTGCGTACCCGCCCACCCAGCGGGTCTTCCTTTAATGTTCTTGGGCACCCTTAACTTAATAGACACAAATCCGACGTTTGTATCTCTTCCAGTTTTCTGTCACCTCAGTAAATGGCACCACCACTCAAACAAAAACGTAGCCTTGTCCTTGAGCTTTTTCTTAGTCCACAGTTCATCAAAGGCAGGCCAGCTCTGCCTTCAGAATGGAGGCAGATCCTGCCATTTCTCACCACCTCTGTCACTGCCACTCTGCTCCAGGTCACCATCTAGTGACTCTTCCACCTCAGAAGTCCTATCCTAGATTTCTTCGTTGTGTGCCTGATAATTAAATGACTACTTCTCAATTCATTCCGGAACTTTTCATTCTGTACCAGCTGGGCCCCAATCCCCTTTCCAAGTTTTATGCAAGATACCAAACGTATTCAGCTTGTTGAGCCTTTTGCTGTCCGGGTAAGCCCAGTGCAGCTTAATCCTTATTGTTAAAAATTAATAATGTTAACAGTACTAGTTCTTCATGCTGTTAGGTTTGTGTGGGTTTGAAACGTGCATACATAGATCTTTGTAGCTTAAACTAGTAATTGCCTATTTGCAGGTGTTTTTAAAAATTTTAAAGTGTTTTTCTAAGGATGAGTTTATATCTTAAATTTTTGATATTTTGGGTAGAAATTATGAAGGTAGCCAGCCACCCACCCCTCAAAAACACTTCCATGTATGTCATTGACATTTTATGTCAGTTAGAAATTCTCATTCTTTTTCAGCAGTGGTTTAAGGTGAATATCAGTACTTGCAGTTGTTACTTTCGGAAGAGGGAAGATTTGTATTGATGGTTGCTTACAATTCCGTACCACTGACTTCAGTGGAAAACTTTGTTATCTGGATCCTTTGACTCCTTTTTAATAATTATTTGAGGCTGTAATAATATAGGAAATCTTTGTTTTGAATGAAAGAAAATCCCCGACACATGCTCGCTTTCTCTTTCAGGTGGGCGATGCTGCTGTTTTTCTCCTGACGGGAAAGCTTTAGCTGTAGGTCTCAGCGATGGAAGTTTCTTAATGGCAAATGCAGATACACTTGAGGATCTTGTATCTTTTCACCACAGAAAAGACATTATTTCAGATATTCGATTCTCACCAGGTAAGATTCCATTGAAGTCACATTTGGTTATTAACTTGGGTTTGTCAGTGAGTAAACATTATCAATGTGCAATTTTTATTATCTGTTTTTATCTCAGAAGTTTACTTTTTTGACTAGAAGAGGCAGTATGGTGAGAGGCATGAACCTGGTGTTAGGTCATTGGCAAAGTACCTTTAGTGGCAATTCTGTCACTACCTTTTCTGTGGAACTTGGGCCCAGGCACTTCTCTGAGCTTCAGTTTCTTCATTTGTTACATAAAGAGTTTGGATGGATTGTCTTCATTTTAAGCTTAATGCTTTTGAAACTGCATTTTGCTTCATCATTTTCTATGTATTCATTATCTATAATAACACCTACTGTATAGGAATTAACTAACGTTTAGGCAAGATTTACCTATGTTGGTTTACTTCTATTCTTCCTACGTTTGCAAGTCTTTTATTTATTTTTTCTTTGGCTAAATGCAAAATATCAAAATTACTTTGTATTTAATTTTTGACATTTGCTTTTCACTGTATTTTACTAATAACTTATTTCATTATTAATTAGAATATACATTAAAAATGTTTTACCTTCTTCTGTGCCAATTGATACACTTATTTTTTGCACATCATTTTCATTGCCTGTACAGATAACTTGATTGTCCTTGCCTCATCAGATTTCCTTTTTATAAAATTTTATTGTTTATGCTGTTACATTGCCCCAGTTTTTCCCCTTTGTTCCCCCAATTCCTCCCCAACTCCCATAATCTGTCCCCACACTGTTGTCCCATCCATGGGCTTGACACACATATCTTGTTATAGCTCACAAAACAACTGAGTTCCTTCCAAAATTAACTCTAGTTGTAGAGTGCAAAAAATGTTTTTAAATGTAGAAAATTTCAGGCAAATCTGTTTCTATTACAGGTTCTGGAAAGTACCTGGCGGTAGCGTCCCATGACAGCTTTATAGACATATACAATGTCATGAGTAGCAAAAGGGTAGGAATATGCAAAGGTGCTACGAGTTA
Source organism: Noctilio leporinus (assembly GCA_004026585.1). Lineage (NCBI taxonomy): Eukaryota > Metazoa > Chordata > Mammalia > Chiroptera > Noctilionidae > Noctilio > Noctilio leporinus. Next base: position 2,875 of record PVIW01004471.1, read on the forward strand.
CATAACCCATATTGACTGGGATATTAGAGGTAAGAATTTAAAGAACTTACTGTTTTATTAAAGTTTTATTTGCCTTAGGATCACTAATTTAGAGAAACAGAAAGTGACTCAACAGATGAGTTCAATAGGATTGTGAAAAGAAAACATGATTCTCAAAATTAGTTTTCACGGCTTGTCTCACACCTGCAGTGAGCGCCATGAATTTAAACTTTCCGGTGTCCCTCCTGGTGGACAGTAAATGTAAACTCATTCATCTGTAAAGCAATTTAAATATTATACCAAAAATATTTTAATTGTCCTGGATTTTGTTAGAAAAGCTTGACATAAATAGTAAATGAAAATTTGGAAAAGAGAATTTTAAAGTGATTTCCCCATTTTTTTATATGAATATATTCCCTGAAAATTATAGTCATATTTGCAGAGCATAGAGTATTTAATGAATCTCTCTGTTTTGGCAGACTGCATGGCATGTGACAGTATTTAATAAGTTTGGATAAATTCTCTCTAAGGATTTTTGTTTCACATATTCATCTCTATAAATCTAGTATTATAAGTTAAAGTTTTTCCAAGTACAATCTGTAAAACAGATTTTAACAGTCCCCAAATTAGATTCTAGGGCTTTTTATATGCATAACAACAGAAATAGTTTTTATGTATATACATATACAAAAATTAAACCACTCATGAATTTAAGTATATGGAAATTAACAAAATCAAATGTTCTTAATGTGTATGTTAACTGCAGAGGAAGATGATTTTTATGTTTAAGCTTATTTTTTCCCATAAAAGTGAAAGTAATACTGTATGTATATCTATTTTATATATGTATATGTAATTTTTTCATATTTGAAAGTGCCACACTTTCCCTTTGGAACAGTCATATCATGTTACATGCACAACACCAGGTTCACACACCATGGCAGCAACTGGATTTGTTCTTTTTTTTTTTTTAATTTTTGCCATGGTTAGGTGAATAATTACATCTCTTTAACTTTGCATTTCTAAGTTATTTGTTATCATAGACTTTTATACTTTTTATTAACTATATTCTTTTAACATATAAGGTTCATATTTTTATATAGTGAAAGTTCATTTTAATAAATTTTCTTTAGCATTTCAAGTTATATTATTCTTATAATGGCTTCTATTTTAAGATTATAAAAGTATAAAATTATCAATATAAGGTTATATATATATGTATATTTTTTTACCTTCTTTTTAAGGAAAGCTTTTACAAGTTAACACTGGTGCTAAAGAACAGTTATTCTTTGAAGCTCCTAGAGGGAAAAGACAGACCATCCCCAGCGTGGAGGTAGGAAGATAGTATAACATTGTTGGTGTGACTAAAAGTGGTTACAAACTGATGCCTGCTCTCATTTAGGGACCCATGAAGCCAGTTCTCAGATTATTCACATTCTGGATATTCTTTTTATGAGTTCGTTTTACTGGGTCAAACTATGTAGATGGGTAAAGGAAGGGATGCTGTATGGAGGACAGGACTAAGCCCTAGCCAGTGTGGCTCAGTTGATGGAGGGCTGCACCATAGACCAAAAGGTCATGGCTTGAATTCCTGATCAGGGCACATGCCTGGGGTTGGGGGTTCGGTCCCCAGTCAGGGTGCCTGCGAGAGGCAACCGATAGATATAATGTTTCTCTTTCACATTGATGTTTCTCCCCCACCTCTCCTTCCCTTTCCCTGTCTTTAAAATCAATAAGATTGAAAAAGGACCCTGGCTGGTAGCACAGTGATTAAGGTGCTGGCCTGCAAACCCAAAGGTTGCAGGTTCGATTCCCCAGCCAGGGCACATAACCAGGTTGCAAACCAGGTCTCCAGTCAGGTCTGTGGCTGGTGGCAGGTGAAATGCAACCATACATTGATGTCTCTCTCCCTCTCTGCCTCTCTCCCTTCCCCTCTTTCTAAAAATAATGAAATAAAATCTTTAAAAAAAAAAAAATCAATAAGATTGTCTTTGGGTGAATATTTTTTTAAAAAAAGAAAGAAAAGGAATAAATTGCATGTGCGCCTACTTACATTCTCCAGGCACTCTCCTCAAGGTCAGAGAAGCATGCAATGGCAAATAGGTGACATGACACACCACCTGAGATTAGAATAGCCTGGTGGCCCAATCCTCTGAAACCCGTATCCCTAAAATGCTTGTTGGCACATACCTGTTTGAAGGAAAGGGGAAAAATGTGTTCAGTTTGTGCCTGACATTAGCAAAACGTTCTGACATGACATGGCTGAGGAAGAGAGGTTAAATACATTTTAACATGAAAATGGCTTAATAAGGAAGGGACTGCAATTTCCAAGCATGATTAATTGGAAAATATGCTGAGCAGGTATTAGTAGAAATTTAGATGTGAAGGGTAGGAACGAGTTATTTGGCTGCGCAAATAGCTCAGTTGGCTAGAGCATCCTTACGCTATGCTCAGGTCACGGGTTCCATCCCTGGTCGGGGCACAGACGAGAAGCAACCAACGATGCATAAATTGCGTAAGGAAATGGAATAGCAAATTGATGATTCTCTCTTCCTCTCTAAAGTCAATGAATAAAAAAATATTTTTTAAAAGTTACTTGATTATTCAAAGAGCCGAAATAGGTTTATTTTTGAAAGATTACATTTATCTGTTTTTAGAGGGGTAAAAAGGGAGAAAGAGAGGGAGAGAAGCATCAGTGTGGTTGTCTTCTGCACCCCCAACCCAGGACCTGGCCCACAATGCAGGCACGTGCCCTGACTTGGAGTCAAACCCGCAACCCTTCGGTTCACAGGCCAGCACTCAATCTGCTGAGCCACACCGGCCAGGGCCTATTTGTTGTCACCGTATGCTTATCATCTAGAACACAGGGTGGATCTATAAGTACATCTTGAATAACGTTACATTAAAATTTTTCTGCAGAACTAGACAACTTGGAAAGCTACAAAACCAAGGACAACTAATAAATAATTTTTAATTAAAACTTATATATGACATATAATTATAAAGAAATATTAAGGTTTAGTTACTAATACATCAGTTTATATATTACAAACTTACAGAGCTTTTTTTCCTTTTCAGGTAGAAAAAATTGCCTGGGCCTCCTGGACAGGCGTGCTTGGCTTATGCTGTGAGGGAATCTGGCCAGTAATTGGTGAAGTCACGGACGTCACTGCCTCCTGCCTCACCAGTGACAAAATGGTTCTCGCTACTGGGGATGACTTGGGATTTGTGAAGCTATTTAGATACCCTGCTAAAGTATGTGTTTTTCTTGTAACTCTCCCAATGGTTGGTCGTAACTAAAACTATGGTTAAGGTACTATCCTTTCATTGCATTTCATGGTTGTGACATGCTATTTCACTACAACAATGAAATATGAGTATTAACATACATAAGTTGTAATATGAAAGGTTTAGAATTACGTTCCCTACTCTTGACCTCACATTTGTGGGTTGTATCTACAAGTGTTCTAATTTATGATTCCGTGCCTTGAGTTGTACGTTATATTGTACATTGTTTCTCGATACTGAGTAATGTAACTATTCCTTTAAAGGAAATATTCCTTTTATCCATAATAGTAACTTAAATAATCTTACTGTTCTTCTGTATTCTTTTGATCACATACATACTATTAGCAGTAAATATAAGTTTATGTTTACAGCTTTAAAGTGTGTTTTAATCAAATAAAAATACTACAAATAGAACCTACAAAATTAAAATAAACATTGATTTAATATGATAAATTGATGGTATTTTGCTAAAATCAAACTGTACCAATTCTTTGGAGTGTTGTTCTATATGTCTGTGTGACTGTATGATCACTCAATTCTCTTTCCTCTATTCAAACAGCTGGGAAACATTATTGCAAAAGTAAAATTCATGCATCAAGTCCAGATGCATTTATTCTTAACTGTCCCCAATTCATATATATAATTTGACACCAACATGAGCATAAACATAAATTTGAAGTAGGACTCTGAAATCATCTATATTTAGTTTATGATGGTTTTTTTTAAGATTTTGTTTATTATTTTTAGAGAGAAGGGAAGGGAGAGAGGGGGGGAGAGACATCAATGTATGGTTGCTTTTCACCTGCCTCTATGATGGTTTTAATTGCTTACATTACTATTTTTTAGATCTCATTAAAGTAAAAACACCCGTCTAAAAATTCCCATAAACAACTCAAGTGCCCAAGAGCATAGTGTATCTATTTTAGATATACATGAGTGATAGAACTTTAGCTGATAAGAATGTGTTTCAATAAAACATTTTGTTAGTTAGAAACTTCAACTCCAGCATTTAAATGGTGTGAACACCCTAATTGCTGGCTCTGGGATGTTGGTCTGTATAGTTTCCTTCTTCCCCTCGTGGTGGCAGCCACAGAACCTTAGGGAAACTACTTCTGTAGTGTTTTATTGACAGATATTTTATTTCGGCTAACTCTTAAGAATCTCCATTCCCAGAGTATTCACTGATTTAGCTACCATTATATTTTGTATATTTAAAGCATTTCTTGCCCTGGCTGGTGGCACAGTGGATAAGGCGCCAGCCTGCGAACTCAAAGGTCGCTGGTTCAATTCCCAGTCAGGGCGCGTACCCAGGTTGCAAACCAGGTCTCCAGCCAGGTCTGTAGCTGGAGGCAGGTGAAAGGCAACCACACATTGATGTTTCTCTCCCTCTCTGCTCCTCTCCCTTCCTCTCTCTCTAAAAATAATAGTAAATAAAATCTTTATTAAAAAAACACGTTTCTTATACTAACATCCTTGAAAAGATGTCTATTTGAAACCTGCTTATGATGTATTAGTCTGAAATTTACTTCTATAACTTGGTGATGTTAGTGTTCTAAATTTAAAAGTTGCCAGTTTCTATAAAAGTTGTATTTTTCTTGATATTTAAAAATGCATCCCCATGGGTGGTACTCACAAACAAAATACTAATAAATTAAGATTCAAGGTATTCACATGGGCATATACCAAAAATGATAGACAATTACTTTTGTTAATATGGCTGTCCTGTACATAGGCATTTGTATTCTGATTTCCAAATCATTGTTTTTATTTTTAACAGTGTCTGCATAGCCATTGTGTTTAATAGATAGGTACAATTCCACAGGTATGCACTATAATTAGCTAGTGTTACTCCCAGGAACTTTTAAGGTATTTCAGGTTTTCCATTGCTGTAAGTAAATACTGTGGTAAATAACTTTAGCACACATAGCATTTTTTAGCTTTAGAAGGGGAGTTGGTAAGTGAAAGGTCAGAATGCTTTATTCTTTAAAGCAGAATTCCAAGCTGATTTCTGAAAAAGTTGTGTCCATGAAACTAACAATGTGTGAAACTACTGGTTGTATCCTGCCCTTGCCAGATTGGGAATTGTTACTTTTTTTATTCTAGAGGATTTCAGTCTTTTCTCATTTTTTATAAGTTGCATCTATAATGATAAATTCCTAATCACGTATTAAGAAAGGAATTCAAAATTATAACTGAAAGTTTTAAAATTTTATTGTTGTTGTTATTACATTCATCTCATTGAAAGTTTTTAAGTAATGAAATTTCTCAGAACTCTTTTGACTTTTTCATCTTTAGGGAAAATTTGGGAAGTTTAAGAGGTATGTGGCTCACAGTGCCCACGTCACAAATGTCCGCTGGACCTATGACGACAGCATGCTGGTTACCTTAGGAGGTGCGGACATGTCCTTGATGGTGTGGACAAGTGACATGGAGGGCTGTCGAGCAAAATGGCCCTGTGATAGTGAGGAATCTGAGGCAGATTCTGAAGAAGATGGGGGTGCGTTATTTTACAATATCTTAACTGAAATATAAAACATTAGTACAGCTGGTTTAAACTGCAGAAGTTAAACAAGTAATTACAGTGTTTGAATACTTGTGGTTTTAGTGTATTTGGTTTATTTAACACCTGAGTTGGTTTTGCAACTCAAAAATAATAGGCTGCCCCTGGCTGGTAGCACAGTGGATAAGGCGCCAGCCTGCAAACCCAAAGGTCACTGGTTTGATTCCCCAGCCAGGTCATATAACCAGATTGCAAGCCAGGTCTCCAGCCAGGTCTCTAGCTGGAGGCAGGTGAAAGACAACCATACGTTGATGTCTCTCTCCCTCTCTGCCTCTCTCCCTACCCTTCTCTAAAAAGTAATAAATAAAATCTTTAAAAAATAATAATAGGCTATCATGTATTGATGACTTAGATATTCTTTATCTATAAATGTATGATAATCATCCTTAAATAAGTAGTTACAAAATAATAGTATCTAACTTTATGTTCTGCAATAATTCCTAATATACCAGTAATACCAGTTCATTATAGAAAAATTAGAAAATACATTTTACAGTAGATAATAAATACAGCATTTGTAATTTGACCAAAAATCCTAACTCAAATGAGCAAGGTCAGGGGAAAGGCAAAATGGAGTAAGACAGGGAGAGAGTAACATATGAGACCTCAGAGGCAACCTCTGTTAACCTTTTGTGGTCTATTAATAAGAGTATGTACATCTAGCTCTGGCTGGTGGCTCAGTGGATAGGCTCTGGCCTGCAAACCCAAAGGCCGCTGGTTAAATTCCCCAGTCAGGGCACATAACCAAGTTGCAAGCCAGGTCCCCAACTAGAGGCAGGTGAAAGGCAACCATACATTGATGTTTCTTCTCTCCCTTTCTTCCTCCCTCCCTGACCTTCTCTCTAAGAATAATGAATAAAATCTTAAAAGAAAAAGAGAATGTGCATCTTACATATACAGTATGTTTTTAACCAAAAATGGTATCATATTGAACTTATCTTTTTTAAAGACTTTTTTGTTTATTATTTTTAGAGAAATGAGCAGGGAGAGAGGTAGAAAGGGTGAGATACATCAATGTATGGTTGCTTTTCATCTGCCTCTAGCCAGGGGCCTGGCTGGAGACCTGGCTTGCAACCTGGCTATGTGCCCTGGCTGGGAATCGAACCAGCCACCTTTGAGTTCGCAGGCTGGCGCCTTATCCACTGTGCCACCAGCCAGGGCTTTAAACTTATTTTTTATAGCTTGCTATTATCACTTAGTAATAGTTTGAAAATATTGTTACATTTCATTAAATTTTCTTTGCATCATAGTTATTGGTTACATATTATTTTATAATTTGGCTATAATATAGTTTATTTAACTTCATATTGTTGAACATCCTTGTATCCAAATATAAGATCATACTTGGTCTGTTTAGTTATCACTTAACAAATAATCCTTATATTTGAATAGGCTATGACAGTGATGTTACAAGGGAGAATGAAATCAGTTACACCATCAGAGCCTTATCAACAAATATTCGTCCAATGTTGGGAATCAAGCCTCATTTGCAACAGAAAGAACCATCAATTGATGAAAGGTAACGGTCAAGTTTAAAACTAGATGAAGAAAAAGGCATTACTGTTAAGAACTAAATTTATTGTTTAACTGAATGAATTTTTGCAGAAACTAACACTGGTACTCTTTTGTTATACAATGCCCAGCACCTCTTAGAAACCATGCTTTTCCTTAAATACTTGGTGGTGGTGACACTGGTTTTTGAAAGTAGTTCAGGGAATGCTGCTATACATAAAGTCTATAATTAAAGGAATCTTATTTGCTAACTTTTATAAATGTATGCAGTGGGGCGCTAGGGGATAATAAAAATTGAATCCAGTGTCATGTGCTTTTTAGGAAGCATAGGAACAGAGATATTAAATTTTGGCAAGCCTCAGCCTTATGCCTTTGATCAAAAATAGAAGATCATTATTTCAAAAAATTATCAAAAAGGCAAGTTAAAGTAGAGCTGTCTTTAATAGGAATTATTGGTCTTTGTCTAGAATCAGCAAATCAAAAACAAGGACATGTATAAAATCATTTTGTGAGTGATAACCTGGTATTAATTAAGTTTCTGAGCTGGGTGACAGGTGGAGAGAAATTCCAGTCTTAATGCTTTAAAATCATTAGCAAAGATAGAAAACAATCAGTGAATGGCATGGATTTTAGAAGCAAAGAGGTTTTAAGACACGATAAAGGAAAACCTATCCAGAAGCCTCCGTGAGGAGCAGAGTGGGAGGTGAAAACTACAGTGACCTCTTCTATAGGAAGTTGTGACGAGGGAAACTTGATCATGAGAAGTTGGAAAGCACATTTGAGGGGAAAGTTAAAGAAGGGAAGAGAATTTGTTGGACCTTCCAGTGAAGGTGGATGCACAGTGGGTGAGGGCTGGAGAGCCCTGGAGCTCAGCTAGGGAGGTGATGCGGGTAACAGGCACAGGCAGCAGGATGGAGCTCCTGCCCTGGGGGGTGTAATGCTCAGGGGAGGGGGCGGCGTTAGAAGGATGAGATGCAGGATAGTGACGGAGAAGGGGGAGCTAGATGTTCGCCCCAGAGTTCCCAGGGAAGTCTAGGTGGCATGTTGAGGTGCAGATTGCCTTCACAGCATGTTTCAGGTCCCCCAAAGTAACCTGAGGAGTACCCTGGTTAATACTGAAACACTTTCTGAAATGAGATATTCACAGAGTAATGAACACTACCCATATATTTGTTAATTAAATTAATATATTTAAATATGCAAATATGGGTGTTCCTAATTAGAATATTTGCAGTCCAGTGCTTAATACTACTTAAAGAAAATTATTTCTCTCAGGTCGTGAAAAATGAAGTGTCTCCTAAGAGAGAGAGAGCTTGATGTTCCGTAGTCTTTTTTATTTATTGTATTGACTTTTAAAGAAAGAATATTATCATTTATCATATAAATTTGGTATGTCAGAAAGTGTGACCTAACTTTAGTCTGCAGGCTGTTTTTTATGGTAAAACACCTTTTCTTCCTCATTAGTGAAGTGACCCAAGTTCCAACAGATGAGAATACCTCACTGCTCAAGAAGAATGATGAACACTGTCATGGTTGTAATCCTCGCAGTTAGCTTGCATGTTTCACAGCTAACCTCTTAAAAATTATGTTTGAAATTACTTTGTACATTGCTCTTAAATCATAATACAACCCTACTAAATTCTTCTAAAAATGGCAGAAGTAGCCAGTAATGTGATTCATGGTTAGGAGTCTCCCTCTTCATGAAATGAAGGAATCAGGAATCAGAGGAAATAAAGATGAAGAGATATTTCTTTCTACCAACTTTGAGTGTATTTGTGAGGAAAGAAATGTTCTGTATAAATAACTGCTTTCATATTTTAAATATATTATTGTCATTTAAATCTGAAATAAAATAATTTATAAATAGTTAAAAAATGCTTGTCAGATATATTATCCACTTTAAAAGGAAAATGTTTCTGATAACAATTTAATTATTACTCCAGTTGGTTGATATTTTTGTGGGGTATTTTTTCCCAAATGACTTTAATAATTTTGTTATTCTTTTTCTATAAATGTTTGTGAAGCAGGTCTTGTATTTATTTACTGTCAATCAAATGTTTAATATTTTCTAATAAGATTCAAAACAATGACACATAAAATTAGGTACTTTTTAATTTCTTTAAAATTTGTTGTTATATTTCCTTTATTCTGCTTACTAAACTGGTACATTTTATTCATCATTAATTTTCATATATGTTTCTTATTTTTTCCTTTTGCTCCTTTTGAAGGCAGGGAGTAGTAAGGTAAGTGTTTTATTAAAGAAAATACTTTACTCAAAAATTAACTTTTGTTTTGGTCTTTATAATATTTTAAAATATATTTTTTCTTTATACAACATTAAACCACATTGTCATGAAAGAATCAGAAAATAAAGGAGGAAAAATCCTACAAAAGTTTCATTTTATACGTATAATATGTGAGTGTTATGACAGTCTTTTTTTTTTTATTTTTTTTAAACTGTTTTATTTATTTTTTATTTATTTTTATTTATTTACTTCCCCTTTTTTAGAAAGAGGGGAAGGGAGAGAGGCAGAGAGGGAGGGAGACATCAATGTATGGTTGCTTTTCACCTGCCTCCAGCCACAGACCTGACTGGAGACCTGGTTTGCAACCTTGTTATGTGCCCTGGCTGGGGAATTGAACCTGTGACCTTTGGGTTCACAGGCCGGCACCTTATCCACTGTGCTACCAGCCAGGGCTGACAGTCTTTATTATGATCATCAGTTTTACAAATGGCTTTTTATAAACTTGTATATTCAAGATAATTTCAGTTTTTCCTTAAGTTTCAGAGGCTCATGAAAGCAAGCTGTTAACCACACATTATTATCAGTAGAAAACTTTCAGTTTCTAAACCTGTGTCATTCAATGCATGTTTAATATCTGTATTAATTTTTAAACATTAACAAAGGGCAATGATGTATTTGTATATTTGATAAAACATGTGCAAGAAAGGACTCTGAGTCCTTCTTTAGGTACTTTCAGTGAGACAAAAAATGTCTTCCAGTAGTTTCTGAAACAGAACAATGAGGACAGGGCTAGTTTAGAAGTTTTTTAAAAAGGTACCATCAGGAAAATGCTGGAAGAAAAGGATGAAAAAAGTAGGTTTGAAATGAGATTGTATAGAAATTCAAATACTAGGCACTCCTTAATTTGCAGTCAGCAGCAATTACCTGTTTTTCGCAGAGGGATGATGTGTGTGAAGATGAGTCTAGAGTGTGAGATAATTTCTAAAAAGGCCCTTATCATCTTACACTATTTTAGCAGGAATAATGCGTTCAGACCTGGAGTAGGGTGTTTAGGACCAATCCCCGCATTTTAAAGGGACACTGTCAGACAACAGCGTCTGGAAGGAACGTTGGGAGGCACTTCACATAAAGCACAATTAATTGCTGGAAGAATCACTTGCCTCAAAAAATATAAGTGGAGATGTTATTGCTGCCTTGGGTGTGAACAGTGTATGACCTCCCTGTCGAGAGCCATGTTTCTGCGGAGTTGGGATGCCCACTGTCACTGGTGCTGTGAAGGGGGGGTCTAGACGTGTCAAGAGGTTCCTGGTTTCATTGGGAGGATGGATGAGATGACTTGTGCCATCCCTTCCAATTCAGTTTTGGTCATTATGTGATTAAGGGAAACTTCCCTTAATCACATAATGTTTAAGTTACCTCCTTTGCCATCAAAATCCCAGACCCAGCGCGGGCCCAGAATGAGCTGCCCTGCTCAGTGGGACTGAACCCCTCTGGTTGGAGTACCGGGGAGCGGAGGCTCTGCAGTTTCCTTAACAGCAGCTCCAGTGTCACCAGCCTCTTCAGTTAGATGTCAGCATTTTACTGCCCTTTCTTAAGAACAAAGATTAGCTTTACTATTTTGCTTGAAATTCAGACGGCCCAGTTAAAAAAAAAAAAAGACAGCAAGTTTTAATGTTTATAGCACAAAACATGTTGAAATCGCATTTATTTTTCTTTGTCACAATCTCTCTTATTTCTCTGCCATTAATGGAGGAACTTAAGCCTTTTCTTATAGGTAGTAATAGATAAAAACAGTAGGTCTTTAATATACACAATGAAGTTTATCTTCATTAAATTAGTAAGAATGTTTTATTGTAGGAAGTATTTTACAAGTGTTTTAAATTCAATCTGTGTTGTAATCTTTTCCCTTTTTATCTGCTGCTAAAAAGAGGTTCCAGGTAATCCTCTTTCTTTTCTGCTATGTTTTATGAGGCCTAGTTTTATATTTTTATCTCCTTTTTTTATTTCCCATTAATGAGCTATGTTACGTGGTATTCTTTGTCTCTAATCAGGTTTTCTCCCTTGAAATGAGTATTTCTGAAATGAATAGTATCTTAGTTATTGTATTCATTCTACATAAGTAACTGCTTCTCTAAAACTATCCATTTAACATATAATTTTATGAGCTGTATAAGGTGAAGCAATAATATACCTTATATGAATTACATTTGCAGAAATTGAAATATGCTTAACTTGACACAGGATTGTATAGATAAAAAGAGCCTGATTCGTAAAGCTGTCAAATGATAACAAAGTTCAACAAAAAGACTTGGCAGGGAAGCCAAGGCTGCTCTCTTTCTCTGAAACGATCCTAGCAGAAGTACTTTGGAGTTAAATATCATACATTTCAATAATATTTATTAACTATATGCATTTTAAAAAGTATACGGAAAAGGTTTGAAACCAAACATTTTATGGTAATTTGAAAAGTTCTCTACATAGTCTTGCAAGGACATTTGATATTTGTGCCATCAGTCATGCTTACATACTTCCACACACCACTCCACATGAAAATACACATTTCTTTTGTATTACATGTTCCAAATGGAACACTTCATTTACGTTTTATGGGTAAATAACTTGAAAATCATTTTGAAAATATAAAATGTATTGTCATGCTTTTACTCATACATGTTGGGAGTTTTCACAGGAAAGTTAGTTAGTTTCATTTCCTGATTTAGTTGTCAAAATTTGAGTATCACTTTCAAGTTTGGAGGGGGCAGTGGATACATGGTTGATTTCGATTCAGCATTAAGGTTATTAAACAGTTGAATAATGGCTCTCTCAGTTACAACTATATGATACGGACTTAAAAAAACATTTTAAAAAGTTGTCAGGGAAGAGCCTCCTCATGCAAATGTTTCAAAAGTGGGAACTTTGTACACCGGATGGGACGGGATAATAGATCCTGAACCAGTGGTGGGAGCAGAGACGAGGGACCTAGAATTTGAGAGCTGCTACTGGGCAAGCTGGTAGGTGTTTTAGTAAATGCCGAGGACAAGGGACAAGAAGTGGAGGCGGCAGTAACCAGTAACCACCTTTTCCAGTGCTGGGCGGTTGACAGTGCCCTGTAACTAAGTGTCTTGCTTGGCTGGTGTTGACTCCATCACGTGGTAGGGACTTCCGGAAGCAGAGGAGGTCAAGGGCACAGAGGAGCAGGGAGAGGACAAGTGTGAACTCAGACACGATTTTGGTTGCCCGCAGTCCAGAAAGTGCATAGAACTTTTCAAAATTCAGTTCAAGAAGCATCACCTGAGGACCCGCCATGTGTGAAACGTGACAGGTGATTTAGAGCAGTATCCAGGCTTTGTTGACGCTGGCCCCCATCAAGACATTTTTGAGTTTGTACAACCAGCCGTTGCATATTTTTATAAGCAGCCTGCTCTTGTACTAGTATTTACATTATGAAACGTGCACCAAAGAAATTAAAAGGAAAAGGAATAAAAGGTCTACCTAGTATGTTCTTCCCACCATCGTGCTTTAGAAGACAGTGAGACACAGGGGCCGAGTCTGTGGAGCAGCACAGATGGGGTTGATTCTCCCAAGGGTGCGTTAGACATTCCTCTCTGCGGGCAGGTGAGGGTGCCGTGGTCAGTGCCTCACTCCCACCTCCCTGTTCCAGGCCCCCCGTGAGCAGGGCCCCACCGCAGCCGGAGAAACTGCAGACAAACAACGTGGGCAAGAAAAAGAGACCCATAGAGGTGAGGACAGCCCGTCTCTGGTGTGCACTTGTGCTTGAAAATGTATCCAGAGTTCGTTCTGTTTTCTTTCTGTGACAGACGCAACTCCCGTCATTCAGTTTAATGAAAAGAAACATTGAATGATCTTTTCTCTTCGGTTGTAAAAATGGCCAACCTGTCAGGTCTGAGGTTTCGATGGACATCCTCTGTTTCCCCTCAGGCATTTCATAATCCCAGTACCAGCAGCAATAATCAAACTATGTTAAATCAACGCCAAAACCAGGCGTTAAAGCTATGGGAGGGTGACGGGTGTACTCTCCTCCTCACTCAGCCTCACCAAGTTCAGGAAAGGGGTGGACACTTAGCATGAGCCATCAGAGAAAGTGTACTTCGTTTTATGCACCCGTATCAGGGCACTATTTGGACTCTTAAAAAGTACAACACTTGGCCATAATTTATGTTGAGTTATCTATGCACATCAGATATTTTGACTACTGCACTCAAATCAGAATATTCTTCTTTCGGACAAAAATATCTCAGGGCTTTAAGGCATGAAATCTTAAGAACTGAGGTTCTTGGAATCTGATGACATTGTGATTCCCTTCTTCATAACTTTATGTAGAAAAATGTAGAACGTGTGTTTTAGCTGTCCAAAACAGATTACATCAAGTATGTCTAGCTTAAGTTTGTGTTTGCAGTTCGTAAAACGTCAAACATGCATCCTCTGTTTTGTCTGAAGACACCAGTACTCTATACAACAAAAAATGGTGACTGTTGAGACATGATTGTATAACGGTTTTATTATCATTATAGGACCTTGTTTTGGAGCTTGTTTTTGGCTATCGAGGCAGAGACTGCAGGAATAATGCTCACTATTTAAATGATGGCGATGATATAATTTATCATACTGCATCCGTTGGAATTCTGCACAATGTTGCTACAGGTAAGAAACCCTGATTCTTCGTCCCTACTTTTTTTCTTTTTTATTTACTATCTTAAAAATTTTTTTAATGAAAACTATAAATAATTAAAGTGCATGAGCCTGGAATATAACTACTTCAGGTAACCAAATTTACAGTCTCAATAGAGTATAATACCAGACAAGGGATTTCATAATGCAAAATGCTTCTAGGTCTGTGTTAGAAGTGAAGGTTTACCATATGTTGAGACCATGTTTTATAGTGAGACCATTTGTAACTTTATTTTATTCCCCCATAACCTTAACATAAATCAGATAGTTTGGATGGTTGTCTCTGAGAATGATTGCAAGTAGGTTGTAATTGTATGAATGTACTAATTATATAAGTGTACTATATGTAATTATATACTTTTTTGCTGAGGGTGGGCAGGAGGCAGATGGTGTTATTGAGGCTTTGGAAAGCTAAGGATGTTTGCTAATAAAGTTCCTTGCCTGCGGCTCTACTGAAGATCCTTTGGTTGATTCCAGAAAGTGAGAAAATATTTCTTGATGTTTCTTTAACCTTTTGGATTCTTGAAATGCAAATAAAGTTCTCTTAGCATCATGTGATGACCAATGATGTAATAATACTACCAGTGACATTCAGTATTTAAATTTGAATTTGGTTTCATTCCAGAAAAATTGTAAACTTCATAAAGTCTGAGAGTTGAAAGTAAAAATCAAGGTTATCTCGTGAAAATATTTCTGGCTTTTTCTTCTGGTAGCTTCACTCTCTCTAGGTAGAAAGTCCCCTACTCCTGGTCAGTGTTAATCATTAATGTACTTTTTCTATTTTGGTTTCCTAAAGAAAAGGACTCACCAAGATCACACAGAAATCAGTGGCAATTTTTCATTTAATAATTTGGGTCATTTGAAAAACACCACTGAGAAAGAAAATCCTCTTTAAGTGAGGCTTCATGTATCCTTCAAAGAGAATGGAAAAGAGGAAGAAAAGACAAACTGGGAAGGGATAAATGTATGAGTACGCACACATGTGTATACAGTCATGCACTGCTTAATGATGGAGGTGTGTTCTGAGAAATGCTTAATAGGTGATTCTGTTAAGTTTTTAAACTTAATTCGCAAATTCTTTTTTCATAGGAGCTCAGAGTTTTTATCAGGAACATAATGATGATATTCTGTGCCTCACTGTAAATCAGCACCCCAAATTTATCAACACAGTGGCAACTGGCCAAGTAGGTATGTTTGTATATTTTCAAAGAAACATTTTTAAGCAATTGTCTTGTTCATATTAACTCAGTATCCTAGGGGGAAAAAGTGAAATATATTTGTGTATTATTCAAAATGTAATTTGCACATAAAGCACACACCCAGTTTTACCATATTATTTACTTTCAGGTATCTTTCTCTCACTTGGTTATCTGAGGTGATTCAAAGAGTTCAGAATTCAGAGTAAGCTATTTACGGTGGTTGGAATAGTTAAATTTTGTCCTTTAGCAAAAGTTTCTGAGCATCAGAAATGTTTAATTTCATAGCATGTACAGCAGAAAGGAAGAATTTGGGAAGGACAAGGGAAATAAGGGGATCCCAGAAATAACTAAATGGGGGGCCAGAATCTCCGCTTCAGTGGGGGTCACGCTGGAAAGAAGAGAGAGGCCAAGTCTGTAGTCCCTCTGCCTTTTTCTTTTCTTGGAATTGATCAAATTTGCCAACTGTTTTGAAATCATCACCTGTAGTGCTGTCATTAACTCTATAGAACAGTGAACTTAAAGGCCATAACTACAAGGAAAATGGCGAGAGGATAGCAGGCCTGCTTAGGACACATCAACCAATCAATAATCACTATGAATTCCACATAATAGATGTTGTCAGTCAGAGCTTAGAACTCTGGGTTAGTTTTTCAAAATAATTGAAATCATGGGGTTTGTTGGATCTCTGTGGGCCTCAATTGCTAAGCCAGCTTTTCAGGTGTCTTTTCCTTCTCAAATAAGAGAATTTATGCCTTTAATATCTTCATTTTCACACAAGTGCTAAATCAATCAGTTACTTATTTTCTGGGTTGGTTAGTTCTACAGTTATGCCAGGAAGACTCTTGTGTTCTTCCTTATGTAAAGTTTTCTACTTTTGAGAAGAAAGTAGACCAATGCTTTACCTGCTAGATATAAAATATTCTAATCTTTGATTATAAATACATAGGTCTCAGCCCCTTTTCTGCTAAGTGTTTTGAAGTTGAATTATATTTTCACTCTGCATGAAAATGAGAAACCATGTTATTACCATTTTGTCACAAAAGCAGCTGGTTCAGTGCCTCTTGGCACGTACTTAGGTTTTTATTGCTGCCAGTATTGTTCTAGGTTCTGGGCATACAAGCAGGTACCAAAAAAAAATTCCTCTTTCACTGGAATAAAATTTTAGAAAGTATGGTTCTTTCATTTTCCAGCTTTGCACTTTCTCCTTTTCTTTCCCCTTCCCCTCTGTTAAGCAACTTTAATGTATTAGTGCTATAGTTTTCTCTTTTGATGAAGAAATGTCACAAATTAATCTTTCATAGAATTTGACTCTTATTTGTATTGTTTAAAAGATTTTATTCATTATTTTTGCAGAGGGGAAGAAAGAGAAAGAAAGGGAGAGAAACATCAATGTATGGTTGCCTTTCACCTGCCTCCAGCTACAGACCTGGCTGGAGACCTGGCTTGCAACCTGGTTACATGCCCTGGCTGGGGAATCGAACCAGCGACCCTTGGGTTCACAGACCGATGCTAAATCCACTGAGCCATACACCAGCCAGGGCTGACTTCTCTTTTTTAAAAAAAAAAAAAAAAATGAGATAATATGGACACATAACACTATACTAGTGTCAGGTGAACAACGTAATAATTCAATATTTGTACATTTTTATTTTGAAAGGCAACACCATAGGAAACATGGAATGGCTGGTTATCTCCCCATCTCTACTTCCAAGTCAAAGTCCAGAGAGTTCAGAGGGAGCCCAATGCCTTGCCCCACCTATTCCCTCCCACAAAACAGATAGCAAAAATTCTTTACTGATGACTAAGTGTAAGATGGTTCAAGAGAATACCAAAGAGTGAGGACATTTTCCCTTCTGAACCTAAAGAGAATTGAATCAGTAGTTGCTTTGCCTACCAAGTTTGTTTAATTACCTGCACAGCTCAAAACAATGCCTAAAATGTTTATGGTTCTCTTTATTAAAAACTGTATTGAAAAGATGGCTATTTCCATTCCCAGTCAGGGCACATAACCAGGTAGCAAACCAGGTCTCCAGCCAGGTCCTAGCTGGAGGCAGGTGAAAGGCAACCATACACTGATGTCTCTCTCCTTCTCTCCCTACCTCTCTCTCTAAAAATAATAATAAAATCTTTTAAAAAACAAACAAAAAAAACCTGTATTAATCAGATACATTGACTTCCTGTGAGGATGGCAGCATAAGTAAACAGCTCACCTTTTCGCACAGCCACAGCAAAATTACAACTAAATTATAAAACAACCATCAGAAATTGAGTTGACAACTACGGAATGAAAGAAATCACACCCAACCAGACCGGTTGGGGGGGCGAAGACATGAAACAGGCTGGGCCCACATCCACATGTGGTGGATAAAAATTTGGGAGGGATATCTCGGGAGTAAGGAGTTCCAGCCCCCACACCAGGACCCCCAGCCCAGGATACCAGTGCCAGGAAGATAAATCCCTGTAACTTCTGGCTGCAGAAACCTGTGAGGTTTGAGTTGGTGGAAGAAACTTCTTGAGTCCCAAGCAGTTCCTCTTAAAGAGCCCGCACATGTACTTACTCAGACTCACTCCCTCTGACCTCCAGCACCAGGGGATACAGGGAGGAACTGAAGCATCTGGCACCAGGCAGAAGCTGGAGGACAGCTTCCTCCTAGATGGAAAGGTGGGCAGAGGCCATTGTCCCTTCTCTGAACCCTTCCCGCTCAAGGCCATCGGGCTGGCAGGCAGGTGCCATATCTGAGACTCCATCAACCTGGCTACCATGGTTGCCTCGTCCTGAAGATCCCTAAGGCTTGTACCACCCAACTTACAGGCCTTAACAATGGCTTTTCCATGTGAATGGCTGTCTTGGCTCAGACTTCACAGCCTCCTGAATCCTCTCAAACAAGCAACAGCTGCCTCAGTGAGCCCCAGCCTCCATGTCTCCTGTTAAGTGACCCCAGGCCCAGCACTAGCAGCAGCCTAGATTCACAGCTTTGCCTGGGAACCTCCAAGCCCAGCACAAGTAGCACCATCTGCAGATTGCTTTATAGCTCAGTCAAGGTGGCCCCAGGCAGAACACAGATGGGGGCTGACCTTAGCCTCCACCACCCAGAAAACCCCAGGGCCAGGGCATCCAGTGGACAGCTACGGACCACATCAGAGCACCACCTCCTTGTCCCTGCACAGCTGACCCTCCATGGAGGGCGGAGGTTGATGGAAAGTGGTCACAGCCAGTCCTTGCAGCTGACTGGCTTCAGGAAACCCCTCCCATTGAAGTGCCAACAGCAACCAAGGCTCAACTACAAGAGGAGGGTGTCCTCAGCCCACACGAAGGTGCTGCTCAAATACACAGCTTGGGTGATAGAGGAGACTGCCATGGGCCCTGTAGGACACCTACTACATTAGACCACGCTAAGACATGGAGTCAAAGCAGCTCTACTTAATCCACAGAAACAAACACAGAGAGGCAGCCAAAATGAGGAGACAAAGATATATGGCCCCAAGTGAAAGAACAGATCAAAACTCCAGAAAAATAACTAAACAAAATGGAGATAATGTGTTAAATTCTGCAATCTATCAGATACAGAGTTTAACTCATTACTTACAAGGATGTTCAAGGAACTTAGGCTCTCAACAGCATAAGAAAGGTCCAGTCAGAAACAAAGGATCCACTAATTGAAATAAAGAACAATTTACAGGGAAATAACAATAGAATGGATGAAGCTGAGAATCAAATCAATGGTTTGGAACTTAAGGAAGCAAACAAATAATCAATCAGAACAACTTGAAGAAAAAAGACTTTTAAAAAAATCCAAGCATAGTGTAAGCAACCTCTGAGACAACTTCACGGGTTACGACATTCACATCCTAAGGGTGTCAGAAGAAGAGAAAGAGTAAGAAATTGGAAATCTATTTTTAAAAATATATAGAAAACTTGCCTAATTTGGTGAGAGAAATAGATATGCAAGTCCCTAAAAAGATGGACGCAAAGAAGCCCACTCCAAGATACATCATAATTAAAATGCCAAAGGCTAAAGATAAAGAGAGAATCTTAAAAGCAGCAAGAGAAAATCAGTTAGTTACCTACAGGGGTGTTCCCAAAAGACTCTCAGCTGATTTCTCAAAAGAAACTTTGCAGGCTAGAATGGATTGGCAAGAAATACTCAAAGTCATGAAAAGCAGGGACCTCCAGCCAAGACCATTCTACCCAGCAAAGATATTATATATATAGAATCAAAAGGGCAGATAAAGATCTTCCTAGGCAAGAAAAAGCTAAAGTCTATCACCACACTATTATTATATGAAATGTTAAAGGACTTAAGAAAACTAGGATAAATATGAACAATAAAATGGTAATATATGTTATATATAGATAATATATATCAACAATTGACTCTAAAAAACTAAGCAAACAAGAAAACAGAGATAGACTCATGGATACAGAGTGTTTTGATAGTTGCCAGATGGGAGGGGCCAGTCTGAGAATGAATAAGTGAAGAGGTGAGGGGATTAAGAAGAACAAATAGCCCTGGCTGGTGGCACAGTGGACAAGGTGCTGGCCTGCGAACCCGAAGGTCGCAGGTTCGATTCCCCAGCCAGGGCACATAACCAGGTTGCAAACCAGGTCTCCAGTCAGGTCCGTGGCTGGAGGCAGGTGAAACGCAACCATACATTGATGTCTCTCTCCCTCTCTGCCTCTCTCCTTTCCCCTCTTTCTAAAAAAAAATAATGAAATAAAATCTTTAAAAAAAAAAGAAGAAGAAGAAGAACAAATAGGTAGTAACAGAACAGCTATAACAGAACAGCTATAGGGATGTAAAGTACAGTATAGGAAATGGAGCAGCCAAAGAACTTATATGATGACCCATGGACATGAACAATGGTGAGGGGATTGCCTGAGGAAGTGGGGGGTGCTGGGTGGAGGGGGGCAAAGGGAAAAATCAGGACAACTGTAATAACATAATAAAATAATTTTTTAAAAAATCATATAGATCATAGGATAATTGAAATATTTGCTTTTGTGGTATTTTACTCCATTCCAGTCAAACTTTTCTTTTTTTTCTTGACTAGAATCTTAGAATCTGGGGGCTAAATATATCCTTTTATCCGGTCTGTCATTCGGGATTCGAATGTACTTTATAACATCTGGCTAAGGATCACCCCACATGTGCTCAAACCCCATCACTGAATACCTAGTGAGGTAGTGCAGCGTCTCCTGAGAAAGATCTGTTAGTGCTTCTGCATATAGAACAGAGATCTGTCTCTTTAATTGCAGCTCATTGGTCCTCATTCTTTTTCTTTTCTTTTTTTTAAGATTTTACTTACTAGTTTTAGAAAGAAGGGCAGGGAGGGAGAAAGAAAGGGAGAGAAAACCCAATAGCTGGTTGCTTTTCACCTGCCTCCAGCTGGGGACCTGGCTGGAGACCTGGCTTGGAACCTGGTTATGTGCCCTGGCTGGGAATCGAACCAGCTACCCTTGGATTCACAGGCTGGTGCCCATCCGCTGAGCCACACCAGCCAGGCGGTCCTCATTCTTGAGGTACCTAGAACTGCCCATCTCTTATTTCCATGTTATCTTCCAGTATTTGAAGAGAGCTGTCACATTCCCCCTGAGTGTAGTCTAGTACTTCCCTTTTAAAAGGCCCACTTCAGACATCCTCCACCCACATTCCATCAGACGAACATGTGAGAGCAGTGGAATTCCTTTCCATGGACTGTGCTCCGGGCATCCGAAAACCCTGAGTTCTCCGTCACCTGGCCCTGCACTACTCTGGGCCTGTATGCGTGCCTGGCCGGGGTCTGTGCTTCCAGGCGTGGCTGCACAGCGCAGGGTGCAGCAAGCACCCCAGCGGCATGGTGAGGGGGAGCAGTGCACCGGAGGTGGCATGGAGGTCCCCTGCGCAGGCCCGAGTAACGGCATGGTGCTCCCCCGGCCCTGCAGTTGGGATAAGGCCCGGAGCGGGAAGAGAAGGGGCTGCGGGCTGGTAAGGCTGCCTGTGCTGCTCCGAATCCCGAGGAGTTTTACATTTCAATGAGGCTTTCCAAGTTGTTTAGAGGGGCGCTAGTCAAGGTAGGAAGATAAAACATTTTATTTAATCACATTCTCTTCATCGGCAACTTGAAAATACTTAGGCCTGCAATGCTTAGGGCTTTATTGGTACTCGTGTCCCAGGCCCTGCAGGAAGTTAGGTCCTGGAAGTTAGGGACAAACCCAACTTCCAAATTCAGCGCCCTGAGTCTGTCCACCCTTCTTCACATGGCGTAGTTTCAGTCCGCCCGCCACCTGGTGGTCATCAGAGCGTATTCCCAGCGGAAGGTGCTGTTTCCTGAGGCCTGTGGTCTTTTCCCTCACATCCCATGTCAGGACCGTATAGGCCCACTTACCCATCTGTCCTGACATCACTGTTTCGGAGGGAGGCAGGGCTCCACCAAAGCAACCCTCTGTCTTGAGAGGATTTCCAAATTTTTACTCCTTTCTTTCTTGCTCAGGACCTGTGCTTCTAAAATTTTGCTTCACAGGCATCACTACCACAAATACAATGAGTGTAGGGTTTCATGTTTTCTTCTTGGCAGTCTTTTACTCAGACAAAAAATATGTGGTTTGAAAAAGTTAAGAAATTTGTTCATTTATGGCCTGAATTAAGAACTTCTTTCTTGAGTTATATGGTAACTTTTGCCACCGTTTCTCAAAAGGTTTTGATCTAATTCTTCCCATCAAGTAGAGATGCATTGTAGCCTGAAAGGGTCTATTAAACAGTCCATTTTGTAAACCAAAGTGAGGATCGTATCAATCAAAATCATATGATCATTATTATTTTTAAAGTCATTAACGTCATTAAAATTGTATGTAACTCATTACATACATTGATCCAAAATTTGAGAGGTCATATACATATATATATAATATATATATATTCCATATATATATAATGTTAATCTGCATGATATATCATTGACATTATTAGCTTCACATACAGTTTACAATTTCATATAAAATTAATTTTGAATATGACACTTCAGAATCATATTATTTAAAACTTATTACTTGATGATGATCAAGTTTTTACAAATTTCACTTAGTATTTATATTGTTTAAGAATAATTATTTGAGGGGATGGATATAATACAACAACAATAAAATTAAAAAAAAAAAGAATAATTATTTGTCTGCCTCTTCTTCATTTTAGGTGATTCAGCAGACATGTCAGGTAAGGAAAATCAATTATTTCTTGTTTTTAGTTACATTGTTTAGTAACAATAGTCCAGATGTTTATAATGAAGTCCTGGGACCTACTTTGGATTTTTAAGAATACATCATTTTAACAGCATGATACTGAGCCCCATCTGTAACAGTAATAATATTGAAATGTATATGTAAATTTTGACCTTTTTAGTGTGCCCAGCACTGTGGTAAACACTGTACATGTGTTGCATATTTAGTCATCAGGAGAATTCTTCATGGTAGGTATTAACTTGCCAATATCATATAACGGTAAGAACGGAGGTGGGTTTAAAGCTTAATCTTAAATATGAATCAATAAACTTTATTGCCTGGAAATAAAATTTTTTTAAATTTATTTTTCTGTAGTAACCCAATTTTGCACATATGTAGTCAACAGATAATTAAAGGAATACATTTTTATTATCGATTCTGACCCTGGCCTTGTGAATTTAAAAAGCTATTAGGTAACAGCGTGTGTCCATTGGTTTTAGGTACATAATAACTAGGCTTTCAACTCAACTTTCAGTTTCCATAATATAGTAAGAAGTGGTAGTTTGATACAAAAGCATTTCCCGGTGATTTGCATCTGTTCCCTGCCCTCCCCTCCCCCAGCAGGAGGCAAATTTTGCGATTTGACTGTTAGGTACAAATGTGTTTGGCACGACTGGCAAAGTCCTTGGTTACTCAGGAGCGGATGCTGGCGAGGACAGCCGGTGGGCCACACCTGCCCCCCACCTGCTTCAGTGCCACTCATGAACTAGGTGCCATGTTTACTCCTTTAGATAGCTGGAAAAAATCCGAAGAAGACTAGGCCTTCACAAAATTTCTGTGAAACTGAAAATTCCGTATTGCTAGGTAAGCTATCGGACACAGCCTCCCTCCTTCCGTTACGTACCGCCCGCGGCAGCCTCGGTGCTGCGGTGGCAGAACTGATTGGCTGCACCAGAGACTGTGTGACAGTTGCGTTACTCTGCGTGGCGGGGGGCGCGCTGCACGTTGCAGTGGTGCAGGTGCAACTTGGAAAGTTGAGTCCAGACTGCAGCAGATGCATGGATGTGTGTGTGTGTTACCATGTGTACCTACCATGTGAAAACTAGGCGTAAGGGAAAGCCAACTTGGGTGGATCGTGGAGGATGTTGCTACCAAATTAGATGGTAAAACACTGTGTTTATTATGCAACGATACTAAAGCTGTGCTAAAAGGATAGAATAGACGTTAACATTTTTCCATTAAACTTTATCACAGTATCCCCAGCTCACAGGAAGACACACTCAGAAAACTTAGAAAATTTGAAACAGACTCTCTCATCACAACACAATTTCTTTACTAAAGTAAAAACTAAAACCAGGCTACAACCAAAGGGAGATACGTTGGTTGTGACCAGCCTTGTGGCAATTTTGGCACCTGATTAAAAAAAAAAAAAAAAAGATACAACAAGATCATGAAGGTTAACATAAGACATATGTAATATTTACAGTCCCCAGGTCCTTCGATTTTTATTGAATGAGGAACACTCAAGTTTTAGTCCAATACTTAAATTATTGTCAGTTTTTCACACTTAAATAGCTTATTTTATAATATGGGAACCTTTTATGTTTATTTCCATGTAGTTTTGATTTTTTAACATAAAATTGTGTAAATCTTACATCAACTGCATTTGAAAAAATTTAAAAATTAAAAATTTGGAAAGGAATGAGTTGCATAAATCTTTGAACAGCTTCTACTTAATGATACTAAAATTTAAATTCCTGGTTTAATATATTGTAACTACTTTGAGGAACTATCAGATTTAATTTATCATCATATAATATAAATTGCGGATGTTGTACAATATAGTCTATATTTATCAGAATCTTTTTTAGAGAGCAAAATTTATTTCTGCACCAAATGGTTTTAAGGTAACTTGTCTAACTTAATATTCTTCTATTTTTTCAATAAACATTTGTTGCAGATTTATAATTTAAAGCAAATACACATCAGTATTTTGTTTATTATAAAGAGTATTTATGTTCTGAGACTGAGTTAACTGCTGGATTAATTTATCTATTTCTTAAGGGTGTCATTCATATAAAGGCACAATACAAGGCTATGGGTTTTTTTTAAATAAAAAATACAGAGAACTGAGATTTTTTTTAAGCATTAGAAAGAGGCTTCACAAGATGAAAAACAACAAATATAATTTTTTAAAAAAGATTAGTTTTATTTCTTCCATAAAATCCTGTTTAAAAAAAAAAAAAAAAACTGCTTTAGAAAATGGTATGGCCTTAGCATTTTATCTATCTCTACATATATAGATATTTTTGAGACACTTTCAGGTGGTTTCCTACCTATTGCCTTTCTTAATTTGTCTTTGCTTTTCATCTCTCCTTCAGATAACCTAAGTACTGAACATATCCTAATATTTAATTGTGTCATATTTATGTATTTCTAAACACATGTATAAAAAGAGTTAACACGCATCTAAAGCATGCATTATTTTTGAGTTGTTTAAAGTTGTAATTACCTAATTTACTTATCTAAATGCTTTTTTCTCTTAAAAGTACCATTCGGACTATAGACTGGGAAGTAGTCTTTATATTTTTTTTCACTCCTTTCTTTCTTTCTAATTTAGCCATAGTTAAGCATTTTTAATCAAGTGCACAGCCTTTCTTTGGTGCCGATTTTTCCATGCTTCAGAGATGAACACACCTCAGTTTATACATGGAAGAAACTGTGTGTCAGAGGGACGTCACAGCTGCTGCCTTTGTCTTTATGTAGCCACAGCTCCTTCTATCCACATCTGGGACGCCCTGAGCAAGCAGACGTTGTCCATACTGAGGTGCTACCATCCGAAGGGGGTGTGTGCGCTCAGCTTCAGTGCGACTGGCAAACTGCTGCTGTCCGTGGGACTAGACCCCGAACATACCATCACCATTTGGAGGTGGCAGGAAGGTAGGGTTCTCTCTTCTGTGTGATTTAAAAACTAAGAATACTATGGTGACACTTGCTGTAACTTGGGGATTGTCCCTGTTATTCAGGACAGCCTTGCGCTACACACGGTACACAGCTGGTGTTCCTGTCACTATCCCCACTTAAAACCAGTCAAACTCTAAGCTCCCCGAACACAAGCTAGTGAAGGTTATTAATGCTATGAGTGATTTGCTATGCTTTCCTTTCCGTAAGAAACCATCTATATAAGTGTTTTGCTAATATTTGATTAGTTATGGAGGATCTTAATCAAGAATGGAAAATGGCCGTGGCTGGGTAGCTCACTTGGTTAGAGCAACAACCCCATAGGCCAAGGTTGTGGGTTCGATCCCTGGTCAGGACACATACAAGAATCAACCAGTAAAAGAATGAATAAGGGGAACAAGAAACGAGTGTTTCTGTCTCACCTTTCGTCTTCTCTCTGTCTAAATGTCAGTTTTAAAAAGTGAAAAAAGGAAATGAAGTATATTGTAAGTGATAACAGAAGATCAGTAGGGTCATATACACTTCAGACAAAACTTTTTAGATGCATGGCTACAAGAAAAAGTGAAATTCATAGAGCTACGTAGAACAAAATAAGAGATGGCTTATAACATCTAAAATTCCTCTTCAACGCTGACAGCAGCCTGCAGCTAACCAGTTTAAGGCCCCTGGATGGCTGTTCATGGGCTAAAAGAACCACCAACTTTCAATTTTAATACATTTGTATAACCAAAAATAAATGAATAAAATGCACCTTAAATAAACGCATCTTCATAACACCCCCCACACACATACCACCTGCAGAAGTATGTTCCCAGAACCTTCCCGCTACACAAATACCTAGTTGTAGGATTTCTGGGTAGCAGCCAGGGACACCCCCTCTCGGTGTTGGAGAAGCATTTGCTTTTGGAGCTATACATTTTAAAAAACTGTGTGAGCCTATGAAAATCAGCTTAGATCTTGTGTTAACCTTCATGATCTTGTCGTATCTTTTTTTTTTAATCAGGTGCCAAAATTGCCAGCAAGGCTGGTCACAACCAACGTATCTTTGTGGCAGAATTCCGACCAGACTCCGATTCCCAGTTTGTCTCCGTGGGAGTGAAGCACGTGAAGTTCTGGACCCTGGCAGGAAGGGCTCTGCTCAGCAAGAAGGGGCTGCTGAGCCCGCTGGAAGATGCCCGGATGCAGACCATGCTGGGGGTTGCATTTGGTGCAGTATGTCTCTTAACTGCGTGTGGTAGTGTGCTTCCAACTTTCTTGCCTCGGCTGTCACATTCATGCTGTGTATATGGCACCGTGAGCTGCTGGTCGCTGCCTATGTCCTGGTCATGCATGCATTTCATCTTTCAAAATCTGATGCTTTCAGAAATCAGGGAGTGGGAAAGTGAGGGAGGGAGGATTAGAATGGAACATCCGAGTCCCCGGGCCTTTGCCCTTCTCTAAAGTCTGTGTTAATTTTGTAATTGTCACCCTAAATCTTCTAGGTCCTAAAAAATTGGTCAGTAAAAGAGAGACCATGAGAAATGTCATTTCCTGGTGTTTTAAAGGTAGTACATGGACTCAGGTTCCCTTTGCTCCCTCATCTGAGCTCACCGCTTATCACAGAGGAAGTGCTCTGGGCCCGTGGCTCCCACGAGGGAGAGCTCGGCTCTGGGTCTTCATAGAAGGTGGTCCAGAGCCACTTCCTCTCCCCACCCCACCCCATCTGGGACTGCCTTTCACCTTCCACATCTCTTTCCTTTGTATTTTACCCTGGCCAGGCTCTTTATGTATTTTAAGATTTTTTTAATTCATTATTTTTATAGAGAGGGGCAGGGAGGGAGGAGGAAAGAGAGAGAAGCATCCATGTACGGTTGCCTTTCACCTGCCTCCAGCTGGGGACCTGGCTGGACACCTGGCTTGCAACCTGGTTACGTGCCCTGGCTGGGAATTGAACCCTTGTTCAAAGGCTGGCGCCTGTCCACTAAGCCACCAGCCAGGGCTTCTGGCCAAGCCTTTAAAATCCTTTGGTACATCAAAAACCTAAGTGGATTTCCTTATGAAAGTGTTAATGTGGATATGTAATACTTGAAGGAAGAAAATGATCATTTTAGAACCTTTCAGCACGGGGAAAAGACCATTGAAAGTGTTGACCATACCATGTCAAAACTTCCGTTAAATCTTTTGGGGATTCTTAATATTAGATCAGTCATTCCTTTCCAGAAGAAAATTCACACTCAGATCCTTCTGGTGTTTAATTTGCCCGTATAGATTATCTTTCTTCACATATAAAAATTCCTTATGTAGTTTTTCATCCATTCCTATTAGAAAATAAACTTGAAGGTCACGGTATTACTCAAACTTTTAGGTTTGAAGCAATAGTGCCTTCCGGGAGAATGTTTCGTGGCCTAGCAAGGTGCGGCTGGCTCAGCGTAAGCCTTTGGAAGCCATGTGCCAGGGGCTCATGAAGGAGAAGTAAAATACTGGTGTTTACACTTGCAGCATTTACATTCTAACTGCAGACAAGGCGTGAGTTAATGATGCTCCTAGATAACAAATATAATTGTTTTAGTTCGAATATGAGCTATAGCGAATCAGTGTGAATGCTGAGGAATTTAAACCTACGAACAAGTATTTTCCGTCAGATTAATGAAAAATCTCAGTTTGTTATTCAAAGTCTTCATTTTCCTATTGGTTCTTTCCATATTGTTTTGGATGAAAAATTCTTACATAAGCTGCTCTAAAAGTTGCAATTCTCGGAGTGACTGACCTAACCTAAATAAGCTTTTGGTGCGGTATCAAGTTTATCTTACTTTGGATTGATTACAGAAAATGCATTAACTTTTGCTATCTTGATTTTAAGTAATGGCAAGTGTTCATTTCATTTTTAACTTCATGAGTTGGTGAAACCTGAAAAGCTACAACTTTGCTGTAGATGATAAAGTTTTACTTTCTTTGACAAAATATAAAACCTAATCAAAAGTTACTTCCACTTCCTATTTTTATTCTTGTTTTTAACTCTCAGTGACTTGTGGCCTTCAAATTATTTCTTGGGCAGTTATAAGGAAGCAATCCAAAGGGACAGCAAGAATGAGAATTATAGTATTTTATACCTGGAAGACAGCTTAGGGACCAAATTCCTTCATTTGACTCATGAAAAAGCTGATAGTCATAGAGGTTAAAAGTCTCGTCCACGGTTATTTCAGCTAAAAAGCAGCAGAACTGGAACATTGTCAGGGACATTTTTCCCTGACAAAGCTGAGCCTTCCACTCAGGTTTCCTGGCCGTTGAGTCCACCGTTTCTGCCCCTTCGTAGCAACGTGAGATAGGCTCGCACTTGCGTAGAGAATTGCATGTTGGCCTCTCCCTGAACTTTTGATGAGTTTATCTTCCCCGCTCCTTTTCAGAATAACTTGACGTTTACAGGTACCATCAGTGGCGATGTCTGTGTGTGGAAAGATCACATCCTGTGCAGAGTCGTGGCCAGAGCTCACAACGGGCCTGTGTTCGCCATGTACACCACCCTGCGGGACGGACTTATTGTGACAGGTGGCAAGGAAAGGCTGTGAGTCCCTTCTCCTTTCGTAGCCTTTCTGGGGGTTTCCGTCCTGCGGCCCGCCTACCTGTGGTTTCCCGTTCGGCAGCCTAGTTTCCCTCGGTGAGGCGGATTGTCCTCTCCGACCTTGCTTATCACATGCGTCTTCTTTCGTTGCTTTTTACGTGCCTTTTCGTTGGTTCTTATTTCCGATATGAAATGGCTTTCATTTTCCATTTTGCACGGTAGATAAACTCCAGCAACTAGGGTGATAATTTTTCAGAGGTGTGGATAGGTAGTTATCCTGCAGTTTAAGGACTGATTTTTCTTGATGTCTGCATGCCTAGAGAAGCATTTGCTGGCTAACACAGGTGGGAACGTTTGCCACTGACCCCAGGTGAACGGCTTGCCTTTTGCCAGGATCCTGAGGGGTGAGATGCGCTAGAAAAGGGAGCAAGATGCTAGAGGCAAATTTAAACTTGTCTGGTTTGTTTTGCTGGAGGCACACTTGTTGCATAAACTTGTTTAATACCAGACAATTGTCATTGATTTCCTCCCAACATATCCATATGCATGTTAAAATGTAACCTGTACGTGACCAAGAAGTTAAGTACATTTCAGTACAGGACGGAAAGAACCCACCTCTGTCAGGGCAGCACAGATGCAGCAGCGTTGGCCTTTCTCATCAAGGAAAGTTCTGTGATCGAACAAGAGCACTTCTTTTCCCTGCGACGGGGGGTTCGTCTCACAGAAAATAAAGCAATGCACTTCTCAGAGGAAAACCACACGTGGGCTATGATTTGTTTGTGGTTTGTTACTGTGACACTTGGGTTTCCCGCAAGTCATCCAGCCTTCCCTGCCCGTTAGTTTCAGCAGGACATTTTTCTTTATCTCAGTAGTTTTGTAACTAAGGTGATAGGCTGAACTGACTCAATGCCAAAACTAACATAGAACATTTCCATGATGCCTCTAAATCAGAATGAATGAAAATGCAATTGACTGAAATTTTAAAAATCCATATGCATAGGTAAGCTTATTAGATGAAAGGTATGTTTTTTTCCCTTTTTTTTCTTGGTAGGATATTTGAATAATAATGGTAGAGGAAACAGTGTGCTTCTCTTTTAGCCCTTAACATATATTCTGTAGCATTGGCTGCCACCCTTTCCTCTAGCCTTATACCCCATTATTCTCCTAACATTGAGAATCATTTTGTACATTTTCTTAATCAAGAGGTGGTGTTATGAAAGGATACACATTTGGGGTGGGGCCAAATAAAATTATGCTCATGTCATAAAAATGAATTTTCCTAAAGTAAAATTTGCTTGAACTGTTTGAGATCCGGTATATTTTAAAAGTGCCAGAAGAAGATGAGAATGTATGAAGTATATTAATACACATCAGGGCTATTTTTTGTATCCTGCTTATAATTTAGTATGTGTTTATAAAGAACCTTATGTGTAATAGTAGTAAGTGCTGCTTTTTTTTGGTTTGCATTATTTTCTTAGGTCAAAAGAAGGAGGGGCAGTGAAGCTGTGGGACCAGGAGCTGAGGCGATGCCGTGCCTTCCGGCTGGAGACAGGACAGGCCACAGACTGCGTGCGGTCCGTGTGCAGGGGCAGAGTACGTATCCTGCAGCCAGGGTGGGCACAGCAGGGAGGGCCTTCATGCCTGCACTTCCCTCGCCTCCATCACCGCAGGTCATGCTCAAGGGTGGCTTCCACTCGCCCCTCTCCCTGCGGGCTGCTGTCTTTGCACACGGCCACCTGTACACAGACGCACCTTTGCACACGGGCATCTTTGCACATGGGCACCTTTGTTTTGTGCAGTGTACTTTTGCACATGGGCACCTTTGCACACATGCCCTGCTTAGGACAGGAAGCTCTTTGCCCGACTTCCTACCGCCTTCAATCTGCTAATTCAGCTAGGGTAGACAGAACTGGATTTCCTTTCCAGTGGACTCATTTTGACTCGTGCAGCTGTCTCATATTTTTTAAAAACACATTTCTATACAAAAATTTTGGCCATGCATGAGCTTGCAAAATGTGTATTTATAAATGATCTACATATATTATCTATTGTCTGCATATTAAATATTAGTTAAGCTTTTACTTATATTGAACTTAAAATCCAGTACCGCTTCTTTTACCTAAATGCATGTACACCTCCTTGGAGATCTTCAGACAAAAATATCATCAGAGTCAAAACCTAATGATTAGAGAAGCCAGGTGAATTGTCTTGCAGATGTGCCTCTAGTCAGAAGACATGGCAGGTGCTAGATTCACTCAAAGCAGAGTATTCTCTGAAAGTAGGTTATTCTGTTTCTGGAACCAATTCTAACAGGGGTGGGAGGGAGCCCACCCAACCCCAAGCCATTCTCTGATGCCAACAGGATGTTTGAGAATTCAGCTCAATTCTGACCCTTAGCCACCCAGAGGTAGCATCAGAGGTGAAGGGGGCAGTCCCAGGAGGTCACCCCCACCCTGCTTGTTACCTGTGCTCTGACCGACTGCCTGCAGGTGGGGAGCCCCCCGACTTCAGGTTTGGTTGATTTGCTAGAGCAGTTCACAGAATCCAGGGAAACATTCTCCTTACGAGCTCTTGGTCACTGTGAAAGGATGTAACTGGACAGCTGACGCAGGATGCACGGGGATGTGGGACAGGCACCCGTGGGCACGCCCCCCGCAGCCACCACCGTCCCCACAGAGGGAGGCTCCCCAGACCCGTGCTTTGGATTTTTGTGGAGGTTTCATCACGTAGCCAGGATAGGTGACACCTTTAGTCATCAATAACTGACGTAACTTGCACCCCCTCTTCCCCTTTCCTGAGGTGGGCGGTGAGACGGAACTGCAAGTTCCAAGCCCGTGTCACGTGGGTGGGTCTCCTGGCAAAAGCCCCCACTTAGGTGCCACGTGGCCCCTCATGAACTTAACAAAAGACACCTTAGTAAATCCCAAGGGTTATAGGAGCTTTGGTCAATGAGGTCATTCTTACCTTTTTAACTTAAAAAGTTCAACTGTGGTATTGCGTTCAATATATTGGTTCCGCTGTGCTTCAAGGGCAAGATACTAGTTGGGACACGGAACGCTGAAATAATTGAAGTTGGGGAAAAAAACGCAGCATGTAACATCCTAGTCAACGGTCACATGGACGGACCCATCTGGGGGCTGGCAGCACATCCTTCCAGGGACTTCTTCCTTTCTGCGGCCGAAGATGGGACAGTGAGGCTCTGGGATATTGCTGACAAAGTAAGTACCATTTCTGGAAAGGTGCTGAGATTTCTCAGAGTTGTGTTTTGAGAAGACATTGGGTTACTCTGTAAGTACCCTACTTAATGTAGTTCTCCTTTGGTTCCTACGCAGAAGATGTTAAACAAAGTGAATCTGGGACACGCTGCTCATACTGTGTGTTACAGCCCTGAAGGGGACATGGTGGCTATCGGAATGAAAAATGGAGAATTTATTATTTTACTGGTGAGCTCTCTAAAAATATGGGGAAAGAAGAGAGACAGGCGGTGTGCAATTCATGATATCAGGTTAGTCAGCAAATGGAATCATCTTTCTAGTAGACTCTAGTTTTAAGTTCATGGTGTTTTAAAATTTATTGGGGGTGATGTTGGGTCACAAAACCATACAGGTTTCAAGTAAGTGTACCTCCAATCAAACATCATCTGCAGCTGCTTCGTGCACCCATTGCCCCAAGCAAGGTCTCATTCTGTCCCCACCCCCCCTTTACCCGCCTTCACCCCTTTCCCTCTTGGCCACCACCACACTTATTGTCTGTTTCCGTGTGTTATGTGTATATGATTTTTTGGTAAATCCCTTCAAATTAGTACTCTAAAGTGGCCCAGTTTGCATTTGCAAAAACATCCTTAGTTTCCATCCTACATTGTATGCTGAAATGTGGCTGTTGGTGTACTTATTTGGTGCTAAGTTATAAATCCACTGGGCACCAACCCCAGGGCCTTATAGTAGCAAGTACTCAGCGAACGTTTGGTGGGTATCACACCTCCTGTCGAGAGTTATGTCAGCCTGGAAAACTAGTCACAACCCCTGACATCTCTTATTTCTTTAATCTCAATGGAAGATATAGTTCATTCATTTAACACTCATTAAACATCTGCAGTGCCCCAGAATCCCCAGAATCTGAATTATTTTCAACTTTCCTTGAACCTTTATTCTTAGTGCTTAAGCTTATGTTAACAGAGGCCACCATTTATTGCACACTGGATCAAGATAATGACTGAATCCAGGTCAAAATCTTCCACCCTTTTCCCCAGTAAAACCCTTTTACAAACGAAACCCTCCCAACTTCAGTCCATGACAGCACAGGTGGCTGCCCCAGCTCCCCTGCGTCCCTAAGGTGCCTAGCTCAGCAGGACTCACGGGTGTTTCCTCAAGACTGACTTGGAATAGTGCTACCCGTGATCAGTAGGCAACAGTACTTGAGCTTTTTTTTTTTTTTTTTTAGATATTTTAAAAATTTTATTGTTGTTGTATTACATCCATCCTCTTTTTGCTCCCTTCTGTCCCCCTCCCCACCCACCCTTTCCCCCCATAGTCAATCCCACCTGTTGTCCATGTCCATGGTTCCTTTATACTAGGTTCTTGTCTAAGCTGCTCCCCTTCCCCACCTCTGCCTCCCCCCTCCTCCCAACCCCTTCCCCCTGACCACTGAAGCCCTATTCACTGTATTCGTATATTTGGTTCTGTTTTGCTTGTTGTTAGTTTTTGTTCACTAGTGTCCTGTAATGGGTGAGATCATATATTTGTCCTTCACTGACTGGCTTATTTCACTAAGCATAATACTCTCCAGTTCCATCCATGTTGTTGCAAAGGGTACCTTACGAGTACTTGATCTTTCAAAACAGCTTCTTCCCACCTCAGGTGATGCCAGCTGCCTGAGTTAAGCTGATCTGTGTTGTTTGCTGTTAAGACATGATCTTTCCAGATGAGAAAATCCTATCTTAGTGAATTAGGTGGCTTAGTGACTAGGTAATTGATAAAGCCTTTTGTTTCACATAACACAAGTATCATCTCAGTACGCATGATCAGTTGTATTAGGGACATCTATGGGAGGCTGTATATTTTTTCAAATTTATTATTTTATTTAACCACTGATTTTTACAAAATACCGTATAAAGGTGAACTAAGTTGGTTTTGTAACTTTTATTCAACGGCTCATCTGTCTTTCTTCCATTACCGTTTATCCCCCAGACCCCGCTATTCCGCACCCCATCCCCACCCTGTCGTCCATGAGATTCTTTTTCGCGGGATCCCGCCATCCCCCAAGGCCGGCAGAGCTGGCAGCCCGCCTGCCACGTGTCTCTGCTGTGCTTGTTGCTTCAGTTGGTTCATCAGGTTCCTCGTACAACTGCACTTGTTCATGGAAATCACCCTCAACATATACTGCACCTGAGATTTTGTGCATACGATTTTATACGCATTTTAAATAAATTGCATACAGTCAGCAGCTTTTTCAATAAACTTGACCGTTTTCCTGACTTGGTCCGCTGACCGCAGTCACACGAGGTCAGTGCTACCTGGACCTTGACCACATTGACCCAGCCACGCGATGGTTCCTTTTCTCTGCTCGTAGGGCGCCTGGGACATAAAGCCAGACCCCTGATTAAAACTTTTGGAAAATTCTTGGTAGATGGCACCTCTCTCTCTTAACAACATTGTTGGCTGGCAATTGTACACAAAAGCTAATGCAACTGCAAACACGAGTTAACGGCAGCTCGTTAACTGCACCTGTTCATTAACTTCGACCCTCCTGCTGCTTCTGGATCAAGTGTAACTTAGTTCTGCTCCTCGGCTGTCTGCCAGCGAGCATCTGCCGACAGGGCTGCCCTGCGGGGGCTCTGTCCCTGCAGCCCTGTGGCCCTGCCCACCAGCTTCCTGTGGCTTCCACTCTCCCAGGCCCAGCAGGCGCACGTTTATTTTGAGAGCTGGGAAGTGACAAGTCTTAAAATAATTGTTTATGCTGTTCATTGTACCTTGAGGGAGGAACTGGCTGAAGGTCAGTTAGGAAACTCCCGTTTCTGAACCTAATGCATTTTTCACATGTTCTGTCACCTATTCAGGTTTAGTCCAGACTCGCAGTTTCTGGCAGTGGGTTCTAGTGAGAACTCGGTGGATTTTTATGACCTGTCATTGGGCCCCACCCTTAACAGAATCAGCTACTGCAGGGACATCCCAAGCTTCGTCACTCAGATGGACTTCTCTGCAGACAGCCGGTACCTCCAGGTACAGTACCAGTACTACATCCAGTTCAGTCCTTTCCCGTCTCACTTGTGAACGTGTATTTCGAACTCCCGAGTTCCAGAGCTTAGAGACTCGTGCCATTTACTATTCACTGCTTCCGCACGCTTTACTCTGCCACTCGTCAGACCTTTTCTCCACTTGACGCACAAGGTTTTGTCGTCACCTTTTACATTCTTAGCCGTGTTAGAAATGTAAGTCAAGGAGCACTTTGCTAGTCCCCTACAAACTTGTGGCTTTTGCCTCTCATGTAATGGAGCTCTTGTCCCATTTTAATGTGATGAAAGGTCTCCACTGGTTGCTATAAACGGCATGTCTACGAAGTGCCTTCGGGAAGACACCTGACGGACCAGGCTGCCATCGACAGAATCACGTGGGCCACTTGGACCAGGTAAACTCTGCCATTGTCCCCGAGGGAGGAACGGGCTGAAGGTCAGTTAGGAAGCGCCCGTTTCTGAACAGGTAGTCATTCCACTAGTGAAAGTGACTGAGTTTTAAGTTTTGTTGCCGTGTCCTGAATTCCTCCTAAGAGAAGGGTGTGCTGCTCATCCTCGGACCGCTTCTGGTTGCCTGGACTTCTGGGCTCTTATCAGTTATTCTTACGAATATGTCATTGTTCAGTTACAGTTGTCCCAATTTTTTCCCTACTGCTCCCCCTGCCCTGCCCCCCATCAGTCCCCACCCTGTTGTCCATGTCCATGGGTTCTTTATACTTTTATCAGTTCTTTTAAAGAAAGGAAATCAAAGTTACGACTTTAAAGATGCCCTGGTATTTTCTTTTAACATAGTAGGTTTAGTAAGAAAATAACAGCATATATGGGGTACTGTTAGGCAGTTGTATTATTTCTCTATCTTGCAGCTGTTACAAACCTTACAAATTTATTCAGATTTGCTGGCTGTGCAACAGGTAACCATGAGCAGTCATCTTTTTAGTCATCATAAATGAAAACTGACACCAAATTCCTAAAGACAAGCATTGCTTTTTATAGTATAAACCAGCCCTCACACAGTACTGAATGTTTTTAGCTTTTATTTTTAAAGAGGGGGAGAGAGGAAGAGAAACATCAATGTGTGGTTGCCTCTTGAGCGCCCCCTGCTGGAGACCTTGCCAGCAACCCAGCCTCGTGCCCTGACTGGGTGGGGATTGGACCAGTGACTCTCTGCTTTGCAGACCAGCCCTCAATCCACTGAGTTACACCAGCCAGGGCTCATTTTTAAAGCATTATTTAATGTATTTTTAAAAATCTAAAATTCCCTAAGGAGCATGGGTTACCACCCCAGGTGGAACCCAGGACCCCAGATAACAGACCTTGTTGTCACAATTTGCTCCCTGAATTATACAGCGAGCTCCTGAAGGCGGTCGGTCAGGAAACTTTCTCAGTGCGGCGCTGGCATCCGTTTGCCACAGTGAGTTTCCTTGTGTTCCTCCCCTCCAGCACCCTAGGAAACGAAGTCCTGGGCATCTGGTCGAGGCACGCGGAGAAAGCCGACGTCAACTGCGCCTGCGTCTCGCACTCGGGCATCAGCCTCGTCACGGGGGACGACCTGGGCATGGTTAAGCTGTTTGACTTTCCCTGTCCGGAGAAGTTTGTGAGTGTTCGCTTTGCTAATTCGCCTACGTGTACTCCCAGTTCCGGTGTCCTGATCACGCGTACTTTCCCCGTGTCACAGCGGAAATGTGTCGCTGTCTCCTGCTTTGGAAGCACTTTGTTCCTAAATTTCCCCCCAAACTTCCTAAATCCATGACTCTGAACTAACAGCTGTGAGAGGTTATATCCCTCTGCCCTTAACTCACAGGATCTTTGCAAACTCTTCTAATAAAGCTGCGATTTGCCCCTTTATCAAACCCTCAGCCGCTCTGTTCCCAAGTTCAGATGCTTTTCCTCAGAGGGAGGGCCCGGCTGGAGGTCGGTGCGGATCTGCTCCTGCCTCCGGTGGGCCCTGCCCGCTTCCTCTTGGCACTGGAGGGCGAAATCCGAGTTCCTCAGAGCACTGGCTTGTGTGCATCATCCATCCGGAGCTGGTTCACTCGCTTTTTTTGTTTTTTTCTATTTTTAGGCAAAGCACAAAAGGTTCTTGGGTCATTCACCCCACGTGACAAACGTTCGATTTACCAGTGGGGACCGACATGTTATTAGTGCTGGAGGTGATGACTGCAGGTGGGTAGCTTTCTTAGCCCGGGAAGGGTGGGCTGTCTTTACCGGTTACTAAGACTTCATTTCACTTGTCCAGCTTCAGTTCCTGGCCTTAGTCACCACTGTAAGGTGGCAGATTAATGTAAATACAGGATAAAAGGAATTAACGAGGAAAAGTTTTATACATTGTATGATTTGAAAGCTCCACTGAAAAACAAACTCCTGAAAATCTAGAAGTATAATGCGGTTTTCCGTCTGGTTGCAGTTTATTTGTCTGGAAATGTGTTCATCTGCCTCACTGAAGGACAGGGACGCTGAGAAGACAAGAGCCCTGAGCAGCCAGGGGGACGGAAGAGGGACAAGTCAAGTGGTGCTAATTCAAGATGGTAACAGGGATACACGCCAGAGCCGTCAATATAGAGGACTGATAATGGTCACTATTTATTACATGCACTGGGCGACCGTCCATAATCCATACACTGCCAGATAATGACATTGCAAAGGAGGACAGAATAAATATTTGAGGGTGAGAGCCAACCCCCATTTGGGGTGTGTGTGCAAACTTGGCCGACCTGCTGGGCAGACTTAGGGTACAGCTCTCCCCAGAAAACAAACCAAAACTTTAAAAACCCAACTTGGATCATTTTCATCATTATTTTAACAAAACTCCTTTAGAATTTATATTTCATTTTCAAGGTTGTTTAATGAAATATTTTATCCCGTGTCTCCATGGGGAAAGAAACACGCACCGTCACCCTACAGGATGTTTGTAAGCAGCAAACATTCTTTTCCCTGAAGGAACACATGGGAGCCTCCCTGGAGGACATGCTACCATTAATGAAGGACAGCTTTATCCTGACATTGATTGGTAAAGTCAGTATATGCTTGCTATTTTCATTTTTGAGTTGTCAAGCTTTATGTTCAGAAGTCATCTCTGTATTTAAAACATTAAAATGATTATAGCCTCATGAATGAAAAAGTAGTATGATGAACAATTGTTTCCAATTATGTATAGTTTTTTAAGGTTTTAGATAACAATAGCATTTAATTTGGAGAGAAAACAATATTTAAAGAGTCTAATAGAAAATATTTCATATAAAAACTAAAGAGTTAAGTTCCCACTTACGAAGTTATACAATTTAGTGAAGTCTGGAAATAAAATTTTTACAGCTTTTTTTTGTAATTGGAAAATCTGTTCAGCTAGATGTACACTACCCCATAGGC
The DNA here is from genome assembly GCA_004026585.1 of Noctilio leporinus. Taxonomy (NCBI): domain Eukaryota; kingdom Metazoa; phylum Chordata; class Mammalia; order Chiroptera; family Noctilionidae; genus Noctilio; species Noctilio leporinus. Next base: position 41,634 of record PVIW01004471.1, read on the forward strand.
CAGCTCCCGAAAGGAATGAATACAGGTGCACTTGTAAAACTTGTCTGATTCCTTTCTGGTGTATGAAGGCTGAACGATTAGATCTTTATTCCTATTCACTTTAAATGCTGCCAAAGACCAGAATTTGCCATTCAGGAATTTGCTGTTTAGGCTGTCTTAGTTTCCTTAAGACTGGAAATTATGTAGACCAATATTTAAAAATATATTTTTCTAAGTGTGAAGTTTAAGATGCTCTACTAGTCCTATGAATTTTTATTTTAATGTGTTGTCTTTGTAACATAATAGATCCCTTCAGGTTTCTGGAAATTTCAGTCTCCTACATCCAACATGTTGTAAATACTAAAAACAGAAATGGCTGAATTACAGTACAGAAGCCTGACCAGTGGTTGAACCTGGCCAGTCTAAAGCTTTGAATAGCTGAGTCTGAAGAACTGATTGTAAAGGTGTTTAAGAAATTTGAAATATGAGAGCTATTCTTTCATTATTCACATCACTATATTCTCCTAAATAAAGCCAAGTTTTAAAAACACTAACGCTACAATTCTATTTACGTGTGTTATAAGGGGCAGTCAATTAATTAAAGGAAAAAAATCCCCCTGACCCAGCTGTTCCCTCCATTTTTGAGATTGTTGGCAGTCAAGTTCGTTAGCTTTTGGCTAAAGAGAAATTGGCTTCAGTGCAGGTATAGGCTACGAACCTTAGCAGGTGAGCTACACAGGCTAAAACTGTCCCCACTGCACCTCTGCCCTTCCAGGTGGGCAACCTGAGATGCTAGTCTTCGTCACTCCTGTCAGGTTCACGAGTAAGGAGTCACCCCATGACCACCTCGCTTTTTGCTTTTACCGGCCATCAGACTAACAGAAGGGGAATAACCTGGCTATCTTTGTTAGCCCAGAGAGGTGGATGTGTGCAGTATCTGACCAAAGCCCCTGAATCTGCCACCTGAGACTCCCAGCGCCTCCAGTCCTGATTCTGCAGGTACCTTCGAGCCACACACATTGTCTCTGGTGCCACCCATGGCTCACTTCCTTTCCTGTGACCCTTTCTGATGGTGGCTCATTTTACACCAAGTTTGCCCGTAAAGCACAGTACTGAAAGAAAAGATTAAACTCTTCAATGTGTTTCCAGAAGACAATGTCTATTAAATAGCAAGAAACAATTCAATTTCAGCATGTTATTTCCTTGTAAAATGTTTCCCATTTATGTTCTTTATAGTGTAATTATGACAATGCAACTATATACCATTTACAAATGATACTAAAAGTCTTTAAAGTTCTGGAAGTACAATTTTGAAACAAATTTCTTGTGCAGAGATGTAAAGCATCTCCAGTAACTAAGACATGCCTTACGCTCGATGGGGTGAGCACCTGGCTCCCGGTGGATTGTCACCTCGCTGCACGACAGCCGTGCTCTGTCCCCCAGCAGCACAGCCACATGCAGCCCACACACGGTCCCTCTCTGGGTGATGCTCCTCCCCATGGAAAAGCAATGGCCACAGAACAGTAACGGCTGCTTTTCAGCTTCTGACCATGGACTTTTACACGCATGGTTTTATTATCTCTTGGGTATGTGACTATACGAGTCACTGAAATGTTTTTACAATTGAGTTTAATTTGGTCCTCAGAATGGCTGTATCTTTATTATCCCTTTTGCATTAATCTGCTTTTTTCTAACCAACTTTTTAACTTTACTTTTTAAAAACTGTACATCTAGTCTTTAAAATCAGTGATCCGCTGAATTATGAAATAGTTAACAATTCTTGCCTTAAAAAATTTAACCACCACGCACACAGAGTTCTGTATTTTCATTCAGTAGTCCAAAAGTTCAGTCCTGTTTTGCAATTTACTCATCTGATCTCTGTAATCAGTCTTTCATTTAAAATACACTAATGAAATCTAATTTTTACATTTAAAAATTATCTTTAGTAACTATTTTCTGAGGAGTTATTCTGAGAATGCTGTTTTCAGAATGGGAGAATATATATAAAATATAATCTTGTGAGTTTCAAGTCTGTTCTCTGATACTTGTGTATATATATATATATATATACTTGTAAAAAATTTTGTATAAGTTTGTGATAATGTAGTTCCCCAAAATATTTATTTTAAAAGCGTATGTTAACAGTAAATGAAAACCTTTTAAGGAACTGTTTTTGGTTTGTCTTTTTTTTTGCTGTTGCCATTCCTGCTGTTTTGCCCCCTCCCGTCCACCTCACTCGCCCTCACCCAGAAGGTGGTGGAAGCATCGGGGAACCACTGACCACAGCAGCCTGAGGAGGCGGTGTCCCCGTGCTTTTCAAACCCACATCACTTAAAATTAGAAAGTAGAGTGGACTCTCTTACCACCTCGTTACTTCTGGCCACGTCTGCTTTTAGTGGATTATGAACATTATGTGACCCCTGGAAAAAGTGAAGGCAGCACCCCAACTTTGGAATAAAGATGCTCCTGTTGCTTGCTCTCTGTACACGCACAGGCACGCACGCCCACCCGCGAGTACGCACACACAGCACGCACGCCACCCTGGGGTATCAGCGCTGACAGTACCACCACCTTGTACATGCTGATACCTGAAACAGCAGTGTACAAAACACGTCGTGTGTTTTAATGAATTTAGTTTTTCCTTAAACTGTCTTTCCAGTCAAAACAAGGCAAACAACAGAACACCCAATGTTAAAACCACTTAATAAACTTACAAACTTGAAAAATTAGATACTTCAGATAGGCAATGAACTTCACATTATGAAAGCAATATATTCCAAGTTTCAGATTTGACAAGTTCTATAGAATTTCTTTCATCAGTAGATGGAAACTTTCAAACTTCACAATCTTCTGCCAGGTAGGACTGGGTGTTATTCACTGAGTAAACAAAACCAGAAAAAGTTTTTAACTAACTGCTTTGCATCTCTGTATATCACCTACCTTAACTAAGAAGTGACTTTTTCAGATAATGAATATTTGTTAAATAGATGATACAAATATTAATTTAAAAAGAAAAAGTATTTAAGGTACATAAATAAAAGATAACCTATTTAAACTTATAGGCCACACTAAAATGTTCTGAACCTTCCTTTCAATATTTTATAATTCCTAATATCTAAGAAAATTGATGTGAGATTTCGAAGCAGTATAATTCTTGAAGACCTCCGTATGTGTTCAGGAGTTATAAAAGAAATCAGATCTGGAGATGATCTAGGTAAAGAAGCAACTTCTAGATAAAAAAAACTTGGATTATGTAGTGTTCTATTTTTCCAAAGGACCCTTTTAAAATCGAACAACACTGAGAAACCAGCAATAGTTTACTCCAAATTTGCCTGTGTGTAAATTTCAGAAAGTAACACATTAGGAAAAGTATTTGTACTGGCATCAGGAAAACGAATTTTCATCTTTACCTGGTTTGAGGCCGAATCCATTTCAAGGCATGGCGCGGCGGCACAGTGATGGTGGGGTGGTAAAACGCGCAGTCAGGCCTTGTGCACTGAGTGTTAAATCTACAGTGCTGAGGAGAGAGCAGGGCTTTAGCGTGCAAAGCTAACCAAGCAGACACAGCAAAGTGCGACAGTAACCAGCCCACCCTAACATGAGTGGGGCAAGAGACACAGTGTGTCATAATTCATTTAACTCCTGCAACCTGGAAAAATGAACCACCCCCAACACATGGAATGCTAGTCAAAGGAAAACTGCAAGTCCAATTTCAGAAAGAACCTTGGCATGTAAGAAACTACGTCTAATTGACATCATGATCACCTTGCACACCCTGCCTAATACCCTCACATCCTTCACTGCAAACCCTCGCCGGTGCCCACGTGCAGCGGGGGCTTCAGGTTGCTATGTCAGAGGATCATTCACTCACTCCGAGCAACCGAAGAGCTGGAGACACATCGACCCATCTCCAGTACAGACAATTCAAATCGTCAGTGAGTGTTGGGGCTAGTGAACAGTACAGTACGACTGGACTTCATCATCTCGGGTCTGGCGCTGAGGTACCGAAGGAGAAATAACAAACCCCTCTGCCCGCATGCGTAGGGGCGGAGGAGAACGGAGACTGGAGACTGACTAGCAAAGGTGAGCTTTACTCCCCTGAGAGCTCAGGCCACTGCCCTTCAGGAGTTTCATACCAACTGCCCTGAGCAGACAAATTGGCTGAAAGATACTGAGGAATAAACTTAAAGATCTTAAGTGCCATCAAGTTGACTCAAACACAAAGTGAAAGGAGATGGAAGGACTGAGAAGACGCTGAATTTGCTGCTGGTCTTCCGGGTCTCTCAACTGACAATTTATGACTAAATTCATTTTGGGGGAAATAAAAGCTCTTACCTTTGGGTGATAGAAAGGACATTCCATTTTCTTACAAGCAGGAAAGTAACGGCAGAGCTGACCACTAGAAGGTGGTGTTGCTGTTAGAACTGCTGACAAAAACAAGGGTAAACGTTCATCAAACTTACTTGGCAACATAATTATTAATGAATTTTGATGTATTTATGGGAACCATTTTTTAAACTAAAATACAATGATGAGATACAGTCCTTAGTCAAGATAAAATACTTAAGAATACTATAGCATGTGTATACTTCCTCTTCAAAGATTGTTTACATTAACTGATCTGATACAATTTGGAAACTATTCCTTTTTAATTCAATTTATAGTTATAAGATGTCATTTTAATTTTTTTACCCAAATGTCGTAGCAAAGTCACTAACCTGGTTTTGGAGGCAGAATTGGAATTCTCCTACTCATGTGAGTGAAGGGACAATCTGGCTTAGCACATTTTGCATCATATTTACAATTTGGATGGACAAACAAACATTTTTCAGCAAATTTACAATTGGGGAAAGCTCTATAAAAAAAAAAAAGCATATTATTCACATTTAATACTGTCAATGCAGTAGTTTTAAAACATTTTTCAAAACCCTTACCCAAGGGTATGTTTTATTGATTTCAGAGGGGAGGGAGGGAAACCCTGATGCGACAGAACAACGCTGATCAGTGGTCTCCCATATGCGCTGACTGGCACTGAACCGCTAACCTAGGTATGTGCCTTGACCAGGGACAAAGCCCACAACCTTTCTGGTGTATAGAACAACACTCCAACCCACCAAGCAACCCGGCCAGGGCTACATTTGTTTTTTATAGAGGGGCTTTTTATATTCTATCATTACTTGTCTTAAGACAAAAATAAGTTAACAAAAGAAGGAAACTCCAGTTTTCAATGAACCCATGTATCAAAACAGGACACAACTGTCTATTCTAAAGCCTGGGGGAGGAACTGCTTCTCAACTCAAATGTGACAAGGCTCACACCACTTACTCCATTATTACAGTGTATGTTCATAATACTTCATGAAGCAAACTCTATAGTGAGCACACATATATGCAAGACATTGTGCTATCAAAAAATTGACAACACCTCATAATCTCCCTATATGTATGTTTATACGACTATCCTATCAAAAGCATGGAGAGATCCCGCCAACAGGACAAAAACAAAAAATCTAAAAGCCATTTCTTTTATTTATTCTTTTCAGAGAGAGGGGAGGGGAGAAAGGCAGAGAGAGAGAGAGGAACATTAATGTATGGTTGCCTTTCACCTGCCTCCAGCTGGGGACCTGGCTTGCAACCTGGTTATGTTGCCCTGGCTGGGTGGGAATCAAACCAGTGACCCTTAGGTTTGCAGGCCAGCACCTTATCCACTATGCCACCAGCCAGGGCTTTAAAAGCCGTTTCTCAAAGCTCATTCCATTGAATCAGACTGCTGATAAGGCAAAATTATACTCAAGTCCAAAATGTTTGCTCATTTCCTATTATCAGTTTGTTCTACCAATGCTTTAAACTGTGTGTGTGTGTGTGTGAGAGAGAGAGACAGAGAGAGAGAGAGAGAAAGAGAGAGAGAGAGAGAGAGAGAATAATACATATATACTGGGGCAGTTGTCACCTATTTACCACCTTCAGGGTATAGAGCCCTGAAGAAAACTCAGAATTTCTGTATCTCACAAGTATGGGGCACAAAGAAGCCACCTCCTATGTCCCAACCCCTCAATAAATCATAGGCACGCTGGGGGGATGAGGTGGAGGGGGCATGGTAAGTGCCGCAAAACAAACTTGACCACAGAAACAAACAAAATAAGCTATCAGGTAATAGAAGTTGACCTGAAACTCACAATCTGTGGGCTGCTACTCACTTGCAAGGCGACATGGGGTGATGGTACGCGCACTCGTCCCCGTTTTTACAGGCAGGCCAGTACTTGCAGCGCTCCAGAAGTTTGTCCGGTTTCTGGGCCACACTCAGTTCACTCATCTCAGCTATAAAGGGGGAGAAATGGACACCTCATTAATTATCAAGCTCCCTCAAAATCCAGTCTTACAACCTTTCTTCTATGAATGTGGTTAAGAGCCCAAATCAAACGGTCAACACGAGTACCAGAACCCCGTCAGCACCCCGACCAGGAAACACCGCAGAGCTCATGGTGAAGCTAAGGGGGCAGCGGCCGCAGCCAGAGCCCGAGTTCTCGCCAGGGAACCCTGCTCGGCACGCTGACACCAGGGCTGACGTAAATACCAAAGAGGGAAGCGTGTCGAATAACGCCCCAATCAAGTGAAGTGCAAATGGAAAACACAAGCTGACAAAGAATATGAACTAATTCTCATTCAGGCAAGATCGCCAGTGGTCCGACTACAAAGTCTCCCCATTCATCAAGGTTTAAGCAGTTTTCTAAGTCTAGGAGACGAACCCACACCAACATCTACAGAGAAAAAGATTTTTGTGTAAAATGAGTCACGAATGTCACTACCCAGCTGATCACCTCACCGAGGGAGCAGGCGGCCCTGGTGCGAGCAGAGCCAGAGCTGACTGGGGACAAGGGTCGCCCCGCCCGGGGGTTCACCGCCACCCCATCGTCTGGCCCCATCCAACTGCGATGCCCATCACCATGTCATGGGAAAGTGGGACCCATGTTGCCACATCGTCTCCTCATCTGGAAAGCTGAAGAACTTTCACACATCTAAATTTTAAATGCTGGCAACCAATTCAAGTTTAAAATACAGAATGAACCAAATAAAGTTACACTGACAGACGTACGGAGCCGCTAACTTCTGGCCCAAGACCTCCTAGCCCCCACAAGCAGCACCGGGGCACAACCTGCTAGCGTCTGTGTCCACGTTCACGAACGCAGACGTCCCCTCCCCGCGGCCGGGCCGTCCAACCCGGCCCTGCAACCTACTGGCAGAGGCAGCTAGACGCTGGGCAAGCCTAGCTGCGCCTCTGATCTTCAGTTTCCTCATTTACACAGAGAATGTAATGTCTTCCTTAGGGTTTTAGGATGAGGTGTAAACAGAAATGCAGATCAGGCAACCGAACAACACCTAGCAATGCGGCGGCTGGTATTCTGAGCACTTCCGCCCCAGCGCCCCAACCTCCGCCTCCCCTGCAGGTAAGAATCGTCACAGGGGTACGATGCGTTTGCCTGGTAGATACAGTGTCCATGCTACTTTTAAAAATCTGTAAGCTCTAGGATAAAGAGTATCTTTCATCTCAAATAAAACCGGTAGGGCCAGAGGAACTCTCCCCCAATTTAAGCATTTTTTGTGTCATCCCAGCAGAGAGAGTGTCTCTGTCTTACCTTCCTCCTAAAGAACAGCTTAAGACTACGGTGTACCTGTGACACCAGGCCAGATGAGAGAAGTCAACAGGATGCCCAAGAGCAGCTGGCTGGAAAGTGGGAAAAGCGGCTGGATACTCACAAGCATATTAAAGAAGTTAAATACTTTATAAGGAAACTACCTTTCGGATAGAAATGTGATATTACATATAAAGGTCAGGACCCTGGTTCCTTTACATTTACTTCATAAGCTATTACAAGTTTTCCCGTTTACACTTTAGCAGGCAAACCCACTTTTCACTGCAAGCTATAACATCTGTACTGCTATATAATGGCCAGTGGTGGTGGCTTAAAACAGCTGTTGCTGTTGGCAGCATCCTCACAGCACTAGACAAAAGCCACCAAAAGCAAAGACAAAGTTCCAAGCTCTCTGCCTGGAGGACAGCAAGCCAGCCCACAGCCTCCCTGTGCCCATGACTCAGGAGCCTCTGGCCTCAAGGCGCTCCGCCACAACGGCTCGTCCTTGTGCAGCAGTGACAGTGACCTTCAGTGAGTCAGTCACTGAGCAAAGCGACAATCAAGGAGACTCCCGCCCTTCATAGCTGTCTCCACAACGCTGCGGACCGTAAACCTGGCAGGTGTTCGCTGGCAAGCTATTCTATTCCGAGTGTCACTGCTATGACACAGACTTGTATATCCATAGAGCCTAACAAGGACATCTACGTTGAAATGAAGCTAGAGCCCAATATACCAAAAAATTAAGCTACCAAATTGAAAGCCTTAGTAGTACAAACACTTTAATTTTCTTACTTTTGGCAGAAGGCACAAGGCCAAGAAATCCCTCTGCCTATTGCAGTCCTTACCTTCTTTGTTACCACTTAAAGAGTTTCTTCCTTTCAGTAGGGTCAAGTTTTCGACTTCCTCCACAATCAAAACTGTAACACTATATGATCGACTCCTTCAATTCAAGATGATGATGATCTCTCTTCACTCAAGTCTCCCCCTAACGGCTATATTTTTAGCTATGAAAGGCACTTAATATACTTTCATATCACTGCTAAGAAACTTTACTTTGGAAAAATTTCAACCCCCAGTATTTTTTCCTACGATACTGTTCATTTTTACGACTCAGCCATTGCCTCCCCCGCCATGAGGAACCTGAGGGTGAGGAGCACAGCTCCTCTCTACCCCGAATGGGAACCGGCGCAGCGCGGCACCGGCCACCGGTGTCCATCCAGCGAGAAGCCACAGAGAGGCTCATCTGCCTATAAGCACGTCGCTACCTGGACTGGGTTGATCTGACTTCTAAATATTATGCTTAAATATTAATTTAAATGTAAGGTCTTTCATAAACCTCCAAGAAGTATTTTGATCAGGTGAGAAATTCCACTCAAGGGAATTACAGTGAAGTAGAAATAACATTAAAATCCAATTCATTTTTCTGCCAAGTTAATTACGAGAGAGACTACTGCTGGTACAAGGGGAAACTAATGAGTAGTGTTTTTAAAAAATGGAAATCAAAAATTGGGAAAGACGGTTCACCCTTTAACATGCATAATCAGCATGCATAGTAACAGGTATTTTTTGGCTTCCATGGCTGAACACCATCTAGTTCTGAAATAACAGCCGATCTACACAACGTACACAGGAGAAACTTTCCAATTTAACTGGTCATTATGTCTGGAAAAAAAAAGGCCACTACTGAGTAACACACGAAAGCAAGGCCTCCAACAAGCTCCATTCAAGGCAGAGAGGCCAACACGTCAGACTCCTTCTCGGAAACGGCACCGTGTGAAAAGCTACCATCTGGGCCATCAGGCTGCCTGCTCATCAACTGCAGCTGCTGTGGGTGCGGACCTCTGAGTCCCTTGTTTGAGGCTGCAGTTTGGTTTACAGGTTTCATTCCTTCAAAGCACATGTCCTCCTCTTGATCTGACATGTATCCTGGGGGGCTGGGAACACCATCCAGCGTCACTATAAACTTGGGACTTGCAGGTTTATCTGGTTGTACAAGATCTCTGCCAGATAGATAGAAAACACCATAGAATTAGGGAAACAGGCACACAAAGCTGAGCCTCCCCATGTGCCCTTCAGCAGACCTGTCACTCCCTTAGCTTGCCCTGCGGGTCAGTAACGACAAGCCTTTGGACTTCCAGGCACAGCGAGCGTGGTTTCCGGCTACCGCACAGCGGCTATGCCATCGCTGCGCAACCCTACCTGCGCCCCGCAGACTGCGCTGCGGGCACGCTCCTCAGCCTGAACCCCCACCGTCCACTGGATCCTCACGGGGTCACATGGAAATAAACCGGAAAGTCAGCATCTGTTCCCAGAACTCAGTAGCCAGCAGTCTACACTGACACTAATTTATTATCTGTTTGTTAGAACACTTAGTCAATTTTCCAAGTGAAGAGTCATCCCAACCCAATTAGCTAACTCTCTGGAGAGATTTCCTCTTTGATCACCTGGCTTGTAAAATCTCATTTCCTGGATGCACCCAAGAAAATAATTTTATTAACAGCTAAATCATATGCTGACTTACTTTGCAGTATAATGGATTTCGGATCAAGAAAGATGAACTGGGATTTTTTAACACTGAGTTTGGCTGACTACTGCATCAATAAAAGCACTACTCTGAGGGCTGGGAGAGGGACGCGGGAATAAGGAACTAATGCTCAACCTGCTCTGTCTAATCAACACAAATTAGCTGCACAAGAAAAAGAAACCATCTACCGTGTCTGCATAAGGTGTCCTGAAAGTACCCGAAGGGTATCTGCGGTCTTCATCCCCGACTCGTGGTTTGACGCCACGACTATTTCCTCAGACAGCTTTGGCTTCTTCAGAATAAATGATCTTGTGTCTGCATAGACCATGGATTCCATGTCATAGTAATCTGAGCCAAAAAAATTGGCCACAAATGTTTACTTTTGAATATACCTTCATTCCCAACATCATACATGTGAGAAGAATGTTAGTCTTTTGTGTATCTAATTACTTTCAAAGGAAAGTCACAAAGGTTCTCCTCAGGAACAGGGCTGCAAGTCTGTGCCCAGCATCTGTTCAAATATGCTGGGTGAGCATCTTTCCCTCACCCAGCACCTAACTAAGGCACTAAGTTACTAAGGTAACTAATGAACACTCCCAGCCTACAGTACAGAAAGATTCGTATGCGGGGCATCTAATGGGAATATTAACAATACACACTTGCTTTAAGTACAATATTTTCTAAACACATGGAGAATAAGAAGTCTTAATGTTGCCTAGAATTATGCTACAAAGATTGTTTAAAAATCTTTCTAAAATCTGTCCTGTTCATTCCATACAGTTCTACCACCTAGGAGAAATAACACATCCTGATGGTAAATATTCAGCTGCCATAATTTCTGCCTGGTTGTAAAGATTACTTTGAGAAAGAATTTTAAGATGAATAGGCACTTTAAAAAATACAGCAAGGAGCACACTGACCTTCAGAGCAAATACCACAGTTCACGTCATCTGTAATATGCTTTTTAGACCCAACTACTTTATAGAATATACCAAGCCCTGAAGCCCAGAATGGAGATGGCTGACCTATCAATACGCAATCAGCTGACTGAAGTTAATGAGTTCTACTTTTCTTAGTTAACAGGCAAATGAGACCAAAATTCACAGACTACTCATTCATGTTCATTCACCAAGAAAACTGAACCCCTGCAAGTACTGTGGTAGGAAACAAAGAGAGAAAATAGATGTCTACACAACTTCATGACAGCATGTCCCAAAGGTGACCTACAAGGGGTATAGGCAGGTGTTGGGAGAATACAGAACCACCTAGAGCTGGGAAAAGAGAAGCTGACAGAGGATGAACAATTGCAACAGGTATAAAGGAACGAGCAGGAAAACACTACGAGCGAGGGAGAGTCAGGGAACGGAGCATTCCAGGCAGGGGTGCCACGCGAAGAATGGTGGTGGCTTTCATACGACAGGCAACCAGGATGGTGAGAACCACGCTGCAGCTGGAGGCAGTGAGGGTGCAACGCGCACAGAGCGGCAAGAAAGGCTGAGGCATGAGGATGTGTGTCTGGCTTGTCCAGAATTAGTAAGTAACCAGGAGAGGTTTCTAGGTAGGGAAGTAACATGTTTGCACTGGTTTTCAGAAAAAGGGACAGTGTGAGGAATGGACTGGCGCCCCAGGTCTCAGTAGAGAGACTGCTGCGCAGGAGAGACGGAGAGGCTCCGAGTTAAAAGATTCTCACCCCTGTGTTATTCTCACCACAGTCCCATCAAGCGCTAACACCTCACAGCAGCTGTGTTGTCTGCAGTGTCAACTACCAGCCCAGGAAGCAGGTACCCTGCCCTGCCTTGCCAGGGGCAGCAGGAATGAGCAGGAGGGAGAACAGGAGGGAGAGAAACTTGACAAAGGAAATAAGAGGACAGGAGAAAGAGCCCATTTATTTATTTAGTTAGTTATCTATTTAAAATTTTCTTCATTATTTTTAGAGAAGGGGGAAGGAAGGGAGGAAGAAAGGGAGAGAAACATCAATGTACGGTTGCCTTTCACCTGCCTCCAGCTGGGATCCTGGCTGAAGACCTGCCTGGAGACCTGGGTATGTGCCCTGACTGGGAATCAAACCAGAGCACTTGGGTTCGCAGGCCAGTGCTCAATCCATTAAGCCACACCGGCCAGAGCTGAAAGAGCCAATTTAACAGGGAGCAAAGGCACAGTGGCCAAGACATGGAAACAATCAAAGTATCCTTCAATAGATGACTAGACAAAGAACATATATACAATGGAATTCTATTCAGCTGGAAGAAAAGATAAAATACTGTCATTTCCAACAACATGGTGAGTATCATGCTAAATGAAGTTAAGTTAGATGGAAAAAGGCATCTTCCCTCATATGTGGGATATAAAACTGAAAGTGACCAACAAACAAGAAGATAAACAAAAACTCACTGGTAGAGACAGTAGTAGGGTTGTTACCGGAAAGAAGGGAAGTGGGGGAAGAGGCAGAAGAGGGTAAAGAGGTCAGATCTATGGTGACAGAGGAGACATAACTTTGGGTGGTGAACACTCAATGCAATATACAGATGATACATGGTACTGGGCTGGCCAAAAAGCTCGTCATTTCCCGTCAGATAACTCAAGTCGCACTTATGTTGTATTTAACTTCATTCAAAACAATTTTGTCAAACATATTGTGACAACTGTCCTATCAACTAGCATTAAAATATTTATCAAGCCCTGGCTGGTGGCACAGTGGATAAGGTGCCGGCCTGCGAACCCGGGGGGTCGCTGGTTCAATTCCCCAGCCAGGGCACATGGGCAGGTTGCAAGCCAGGTCTCCAGCCGGGTCTGTGTCTGGAGGCAGGTGAAAGGCAACCATGTGTTGATGTTTCTCTCCCTCTCTGCCTCTTTCCCTTCCCTTCTCTCTGGAAATAATAAATAAAATATAAAAAAAAAAAATTATCAAAATTGGTGAATTTCTGTGTAGCCATTTTAATATTAAAGATGAAGGAAATGGGCAACATTTTCAGCATATTATGTTTTCTTGTTTTAAGAAAGGTAAAAACTCAACTGAAACATCAAAATAAGATTAGTAGAGTATGGAGAAGGTGCTGTGACTGATCAAATGTGTCAAAAGTGGTCTGCAAAGTCTCGTGATAGATGATGCTCCATAGACCAGTTGAAGTTGCTAGTGATTAGACTGAGACAATGAGAACGATCTATGTTCTACCACTTGGGAGACAGCTGACATACTCAAAATATCCACATCAGTAGTTATTGGTGAAAATTAAAAGTGCATCTTTTATTTTACAGAAAAATCTAAACAGACATTTTGGGCAACCCAATAGAGCTGTACACTTGAAACCTGTACAGGGTGGGACAAAAGTAGGTTTACAGTTGTTCATATGAAAAATAATACAATAATTAATAAACTGTTTTGAATACTCACAACAGTAAACCTACTTTTGCCTCACCCTGTATATTTTATTAATCAATGCTGCCTCAATAAATGCAATGAAATGAAAAATAAAAAGAAGCAGAGATAAACCTCAATTTTAGAATGATTTAGTTTGAAGTGTTGCGAGGCATTGACATGTTGAGGAAGACGTTACCGGTTCAGATCTGACCAGTAGGAGGGATGGGAGACAAAGAGCAGCAGAGTCAAACTAAAGGTGAAATAAGAATGTTTTAATAAATAGTACATATTCATTGCTGCTATCTTCTCACCGAATCCGCTCGTATGACAGATGAGCACTTTGCAACTCAAAGTTCTCAATGACTCATTGAGTCTTACCCTGGCCAAGGCAGAGTCCAGAAACCAGTGCAAGGGCTGCTGTGTTCCTTCTCACCCCCCTGCACTCGTGGGAGGCAAATCAGTTCTACTACTTTGCATCATGGGAGAACACAGGAGATGGAAATAATGCTGAGGGCAAGACATGGGGTTAACATTTTAAGGAGCAGTAGAGAAGGAAAGGAGTTGATAAAGGAGAATGAAAAGGAACAATATAAGAACAGACAGAAAAGTCCGGAGAACCAAACAGTCAGAGGCTGCAGAAAGTGTCAGCTTAGAAAACTGTGCACTGAAAACTGAAGCCACTGGTCACTTCTGCAAGACTAATGTCAGCAGCCCAGGCCAAGGAGCATCAGACAGATGGAACAATGACATCTGGGGAGGGCACAAGCAGACCCCAAGCATTTTGCTTCCTCCTGAAACCCCATGAAAATGTCAACAAAGGGTTAATTTTAAAAACTCACATGGAAAATAACTGTGAAAGGAGGAATACCCACATTTGCAAGTGAAAAAACCAACAGCAGACCTTCAAAAGCTGAGTCTTAGGCCAATAACTAGGCAATCCAAAACGGGTCCCAAGATGCTCCAAAGGCTGAGAAAGCGGCAGCACAGGGGAGCCAGGCCTTCTAGGGTGGGTGAGAACAGGGCGAAACAGACTTACGTCCCAGTGGCCATTTCAGTTAGCTCTTCCTAAGTTCTGTTTTCTTCGCTTCTAACCCTTACAGCATCTGTTCTCCTAGGTGCATACCAAAAACACCAGGAATAACCGCAGGTAAGATTTCTGCAGTTACTGGTGGAGACACCTATCGACGAAGCATCATGGTCTCTGATCGAAGGTGCTACAACATGAACTAAATGCACACGATTACAACTGCTGAAAGCAGTTAGATTTCCTGATAACCTTTGACTGTTTTCTCCTTTGGGGACAGTAAAGCTTTAGACTTGAAAACCAAACTGAGCATCTCTAAAGCAAGGGATCCAGGCCCTAATGAGAGGAGCACCATTTTGAAACCAGAAAGGGGGTTACTAAGTAAACATCACATAATAAGTCATGTTGAGGAACCTTCCCTCGTCCCTTTCCACGTAAGTTTCCATCCAATCCATTACTTAAAAGATCTTTCTCGGAGAAGCTGACCTGAGAGGAAAGGAAGGCCTGAAGACCCTGCCGTCAGGTGCTCCCAAACTAGAGAGGCCAGACAAATCACCCTTCCCTGCAGGTCCACATTCAAAAATGAAGTCAAAAAAAAAAAAGCCCCCAGCACAGCTGACCAACCCAGATGCCACTCAGCTTAAGTGCCTCACTCTTACCTACAACACAGCTGAGGGTCCTCAGACATGAGGAAAACCTCTTTCATGAGCCAGTGACTAAAAACAACTCGGAAAAAATAAGACAAAAAAGGTCTGGCACTACCTTTACTATCCTCAGAGAAATAAGAAAGATGTACTGCATACATGAAACAAAACCAAAGCCAGTATATTAAAAAAAAAAAGGGGGGGGGGGGTAGGGTGGGAAGGCTGCACATAACAAAAGGGCTCTCACAATTTTTTAAAAATTATACAAGGTAAAGCGAAAAATGTTATCATGCCTAACCTCCTAATACTACTTGCTGATTCAAACTGTATGGGCACCACGGGAAAAAATCTATAAAGGAAACAAAAGGAACAGGTGAGAGCTGATTAAGCAGATACAACATACACAGACCTTAGCTGCCAAACATCTGGGAAGAAAGTAACACTTATGTAGAAAGCAGAATGGAATGCTGGGAGATGAGAGGGCAAAATCAAGAATGGAGGCTATCAAACCCTTTAAGAGGTCTAAGGAAGAAGCCAGAAAAGTGACAGAGACAGAAGAAGCTACACACGTGTGGCTCCCACCATGTATTCAGCAGACACTGATTGGGAATCACACATGCATCTGGCAAGGACAGTGGGAACACAGACACAAATAAAGCACTAGCCCCAGCCCTGAAGTAGCCGCCATATGTGTGTGCGTGTTTGTGTGTGACCTTAAATAATTAAACTCTGAGAACGACAAGTTCTAGGTGTGCCCCTGGCAATGAGATTTCAAGTGAAGTAACAGTGAGGACCAGGTCCAGCAGGCCAGGAAACCGCAGCAGCTCAGGTCGACGGCACAAGCGGACACAAAGCAGAGGCGGTGGAACCAAAACACCCCTAGAGCAGGGGAGTGAGCAGCCAACCAATGCCAGGGTCCCAGGTGAAATGGCAACAAAGAAAGTTTTTGAAAGAGGTGAAAAATATGAACACCATGTAACATGAAAATGGATGTCTCCTGCCCCTAAACTATTTCACAGGTCTATAAATAGTACCTTTGGGCAGGATCTAAGAAATACAAGATACATTAAATGAAGTGCAAGGAATGGAGATAGTAACTGAAAAATGCTGGGTTACACTGAAAATGTATTACCAACCTGGACTGATCTCCAGATTTTCTACCACTCCTGGGTCAATCTGCAGCCGGGATAGCAATTGCCTCTGTTGAGTTCCTAGAATAATAATTTTAAAATGTGACTAAGCTTAAAATACAATGCCACACACATTTTTCCCAGAAATTAAGCCCAAAAATAACCTTTCTGAGTTCTTAGAAGTCTTAAATATAAAGCTTAAAGACTGAGTTGGCCAAAAAAACCATTATGTTTTTACCATAAATGAAAAGACACATTTTTAATTTTCACCAGTAATTACGAATTTGGACCATTTTGAGTATGTCGGCTATCTCCTCCTATGGGCTTCTAGTGGGCAGAGGCCAGGGGAGCTGCCAACCGTCTTCCAATGCGTAAGGCAACCCTGCAGCAAAGAATTGTTTGGCCAAAATGTCAATAGTACCAGGAAACTGCAAATCACTTTTGACAAATTTGATCAGTCACAGCACCTTCTCCATACACTACACAAATCTTTTCTATGTTTCAGTTGCATTTTTTCCTTTCTTTAAATAATAAAACATAATATGCCAACAATATTGCATATCTTCTTCCATCTTTCATATTAAAATGGCTGCACATAAATTCACTAATTTTTGTAAGTTTAAAGATGCACATTGATATGACACAATTTTGTTAGCTGTCACCACACAATCTAACAAAATTGTTTCAAATGAAGTTAAAGACAACTAATCACTACTACAGCCATCAGATAGAAAAAACATTAACACTTTTTGGCCAACCCAATAATATAATTCAGTAATATTTATAGACCAGAAGTCTGTAAAACCAAAACCTGTACTCAGGGTCAAAACAAAAATGGCTATGTCCAATGTTCCTGGTTCTCCCCCAGGAGGCCAGTTTTCCTGGACTGGAGATCAAGCCTGGAGATAAAGGTAAAAGGGTGGAAAAGCCAATCAGAGGCGCTGCATGGAACCACAACTTGCACCATGGGACACAGTGGCCACCAACTTCAAGATCAACATAACCAGCATCTCCCTACATCACCTGGGCCTCTCACCATTGTGACTCACTCCACCCACCCCTGAAACTGCATAACAAAACACTCGACAGTCATCTGGTTAGAGTTCCCAAAAGACCAACTGTGGGCTTGGTGGGTGGACATGTAGAGAACAGCAAACAAGTACACCTCTGAGTTGTGGAACCCAGGTCCTACCAAAGCATGAAAATCATCACCTGGATTTCCCAGAGGAAGATGCTCAGCTGGAAACAGGCTTATGATTTCTTTAGTCAAACTGCAAAAAAACTAAGCACTGACCCAGAGCTGATGTTCTTCTACCTTCAGTTTGACGGTAAACACTTGGAAGGGTGGGAGGATACCACACTCCTCCACCCCTTCTCTGCCCAACGCACAGCCTGTATTAGGTACTCACTTGCAGACAGTGTGTTCCAGGAGTTAGGAAGGGACATGATGATGGGGTTCCATACACTGAATGTTAATTAGATGCTTACATGCTAGCTTTGAGCCTACCTATTTATGGTGGTTTCAGAAGGACAGTCTCTGCTCACTCAGTGCACACATGCAACTGCCAAACCACCAGGTTTCATTAAAAGGGGTTTTTAAATTTTAAAGTCACACTTAATTCAAAATTTTTATCAGCAATTTTCTTTTACACTGTTAAGTTACATCACATTACTCTTTAGTGATGTGCCAAAATAAAAATTAACTCCTTCCAAAATTATCATGGTAGAAGCACAGTAAGTCTCACAAAGCTGACCTGAAAACAAAAGACATCTGTCATTTGGTCAAGTCAGTATTCCTGGAGGAGGGCCTGAGACACTACATGCATTAGGTTACAAGAAAAAATGCTCTTCTAATTCAAATACGACAGGTCACTTGAACATAAACAATGAAAAAATTATACACTTTAAAGTAATTTCATGCCCTGCTGGGTGTGGTTCAGTTGCTGGGGGTCATCCCACAGGGCAAGAGGTCACAGGTTCAATTTCAGGGCAGGGCACACGCCGGGGCTGCAGCTTGTCCTTGCGTGGGGCACGTACCAGAGGCAACCGGTGGATGTTTCTCTTGAACATGGGTTTTTCTCTCCCTCTCTTTATCCCTCCCTTCCCTCTAAAATAAATAAGTAAAATCGTAAAAAAAATAATTCCACAAGACAGATACGAGAAAAGGGATCATTTTATCACATTTCAAATGTTGCTTCATCTATGTTCATCTATCTTTCAAAACATCACTTCAGAGATACACTAAAGAGGAGGGAATTCTGTACATTTTAGACTTGTAAATTAAATCACATAGAGCCCAAATCTGTCACTAAAGGTCCATGAAAAATTCAAGCTCTTTGTGACTTGCCGTCTCTCATGAGAACAAGTGACAGGACGCAATACAGCGCTGTGGGTGAGTATCTAGATGTCACCGCACACTAAGAATTTACCTTTCTCCATGTTTCTAAGAATGCCAATTATTTTTAAATTAGTAGTATTTGACTGTGATTCAAAATCTCCTTCCTCTTGAAGATCTTTGAACTCTCTGTTGCACTCAGTTGCTGAAGCTGAATATTCATTCATTTTAATCTCCAAAGATGATATTTTTGCTTCATTCTTTGACACTCTTACATTTAGGTCAAAAATATTGGCTTCCACTGTCAAAATTGCTGTTTTCATTTCTTTAATTTCATTAATATCAGTTGATATTTTCCTTAAGAGATGGGAAATATTGTCTAGTTCATTCAGTGAAGAAGAACTTGTCACAGAACCTAAGTCAACTGGTTCAGGTGACAAGAAAACTGGTAAAGATGGTGATGAAATTCTTGAAGACATTTTCATAAAATTCTCACTTCTAATTTTTAAAAAAATTTCCTTCACAGCCCATTTAATGGTGTCATCAAAAGTAGAAGTACTGATTAGGGCTGTTACTTTAATAAGTATTAGCAGTGAACAACATTTTTAAACTTGTATCTAAATGACAGGGTTGTATATTCCTGGAGTCAAAGTAAATTCCTACTTGCAGCTCTTTTCCAAACAATAAGCCCTATTATTACATAGAAGAGAATTCTGGCTTCTAATTGGCTGAAGCCAGACACATGACACACAAAGAATTTTCTATTATTTACCTCATGACAAGGAGTACTGAAGATTTTGAGCCTTCATTAATATAACAACATTAAGTACTTTATACCAGAATAAGATGTGAATGAATTAGCATACTTTTGGCCTGTCATCTATTAAACCATAGTTTTTAAGCTTCAGATTACTTACATTATTGTACCTAGTATCTTCAGTTTCATTTCCCCCTAAAAATGGTGTATGACAATATTTAGCATTTCCTTTGTAGGCAAAGGGCAGGGAGGGTAATTGGGCCCGTGAGCACAGACGAATCTCGCTAAAACATGTGGCGATGACAGTACAGCTGCTCCGACATGGCAGAAAGGTAAGACAAGGAACGAGGGGTTGGCCTTAGTTTACTGCTACGCCACTGTGCGGGTTTCCCTATTCTCTAGGTTGTCTCTCCATTTTCTCGACAGTTTCCTTTGAAACACCAAAATTTTAAACTCTGATAAAGTCCTAATGATCTATTATTTCTCTGGTTGTCTGTCTTTTTGGTGTCTTTTGGAGAAGCCAAACTCATGTAGATTTATGCCTATTTTTTTTTCCCCCTAAGTGTTGTATAATTTTAGCTCTTCCATTTAAGGTCTTTGATCCATTTTGAGTTACTTTTATCTATGCAGTAAAGGAAAGGTCCAAGTTCCTATTTTTGCATATGGATTTCTAGCTGTCCAGCACTATTTGTTGAAAAGATTATTGTTTTCCCACTGAATTATCTTGATATACTTGGTGAAATACCATCTGATCATCAATGTATTGATTCATTTCTGCATTCTCAATTTGATTCCATTGGTCTGTATCATACCCTTAAGCCAATACCAGTTTTGATTACTGTAAGTCTGTAGCAAGTTTTGAAGTTGGGAAATATCAGTTCTTCAACTTAAATATTAAAGTCTTCCAATAAACAAACGGAGAATGTCTTTCCATGGCTTTAGTTCAGGAAAGGCCATTTTTATTTTGATTTACAGGCAAATCAACAGTGAAGCTGTGTAGCCCTCTCTGATTTGGCTTAGTTGGCTGGAGCACTGTCCTGCACACCGAAAGGCTGTGGATTCAATTCCCAGTTAGGACGTATGTCTAGGCTGCAGGTTTGAGCCACAGCCAGGATGCATAAGAGAGACAACTAATCAGTTTCTCTTTCACATCAATGTTTCTCTATCTCGTGTCTCCCTCTCACCCTTCCTCTCTCTAAAAGCAATGAAAAAATGTCTTTGGGTGAACATAAAAAGTTAGGAAGCTATAAATGTCAGATAACTAAAAGCAAAAATTAGATCTACCAGTTCTATACAAAGTGACCACAGAGTCGACAGATAAAGCTGTACAAATACAAAGATGCAAGATGGTAGACACAATACCCCAGAGCCTTTCCAAAAGAGTAATTCTTATAAAGAATTGGAGCATTTCCTGTCAAGATGGCAGCATAGGTAAACATGGCTCACCTCCCCACATAACCACATCAAAACTGCAACTAACATATAGAACAACCATCATTCAGAGCATCGGAAATTGAGCTGAGGGGAGGGGAGGGTGGGGAGGAGGCGGCAAAGAAGGGGAGCAGTTTAGTCAAGGAACTAGCATGGAAGAACCATGGACATGGACAACAAGTGGGACTGACTTTGGGGCAGAGTGGGTGGGTGGGGAAGGGGACAGGAGAGGGGATACAACAACAAAATTAAATTTTAAAAAATGAGCTGAATAAAAGACCTACAACTATGGAATTAAAGAAGAAACCACAGTAAGACTGGTAGTAGGGACAGAGACATGGAAAAGGCCAGCCCAACACCCAGGTGTGGTGGATAAAAATCAGGAAGGATATCTTGGGAGTGAGGGGTGGCAGCCCCACCCACACCAGGTTGCCCAGCCCAAGGTTCCAGTGGCAGAAAGAGAAATCTCTGTAACTTTAGCTGTAAAACACAGAAGACTGAAGCTGCGGAAGACACACTCAGACTCACTTCCTTGGAGCTCCAACACTGGGGTGGCAAATTGAAACGCATCAAAGACATATGAGAAGGAACTGAATAGTCCAGCCCAAGGGCAGGAGCAATGGAGGGAGAAGGGGCAGCTTTCTCCCAGACATACATGCTGGCAGAGACCACTGACTCCTTTCTGAGCCCTTCCCTCTACAAAGCCACTGGGCCAGCGGGCAGGAGTCATTGCTGAGGCTCCATCAACCTAGCTAACACTGTTTGTCCCTGCCCTGGTGATTCCCTAAGAACCAGCCTCTCCCAACTTTTGGGGCCACCCAACCTGTTTCCAGTGGCTTTTCAATACAAATGGCTTTTCTTGACCTGTGCTTCAGATTTTCTTCAATCTTCTCAAACAAGCAGCATCTGGCTTCAGGGAGCCCCATACCTCTCACTTAGTTGCCCCAGGCCCGGCTCTAGCAGCAACCAGGCTTGGTTCACAGCCTGGCCCCACATGGGTACCATCAAGCCCAGCACAAGTAGCAGCCACTTGCAGATGGCTTTGTAGATTACGCTGCATGACCCCACACAGAACCCAGGCAGTGGCTGACCTTGGACATGCAAACAGCAATCAAGGCTTAACTACAAAAGGAGGGTCTACATAATCCACATGGTGGGCTCACCTTGAGTACCCAGCCTGGGCAATGGCGAGGTTGTACCACCGGATGCTACAAACCACCTACTACATTAAGCCACTCTGTTACGCATGGGAAATGTAGTAGCTCTACCTAATTAATACATAAAAACAAACACAGGGAGCCTGCCAGAATAAGGAGACAAAGGAACATGGCCCAAATGAAAGAACAGAACAAAATTCCAGAGAAAGAGCTAAACAAAATGGAGATAACCAGTTCAAAACACTAGTTATAAGAATGCTCAAGGAACTTAATGAGGACCTCAACAGCATAAAAAAAGATGCAGTCAGAAACAAAGAATGCACTAACTGATATAAAAAACAACTTACAGGGCATCAAGTTTATATTGTATGAATCCAAGAATCAAATCAGTGCTTTGAAACATAAGAAAGCAAAATACAAACAAGTAGAAAAGCAAGAAGAAAAAAGAATCCAAAAAAGTGAGGATATTGTAAATTAAAGAGCTTCTGGGACAATTTCAAGCACACCAACATTTGCATCATGGGAGTGCCAGAAGGAGAAGAAAAAAAGAGAACAAAATTGAAAACCTATTTGAAAGCACAATAAAAGAAAACTCCCCTAACTTGGTGAAGGAAATATAAGCCAGGAAGCACAGAGTCCCAAACAAAACGGACGCAAAGAGGTCCACATCATAATTAAAATAAAAGGTTACACAGGGAGAATCTTAAAAGCAGTAATAGAAAAGCAGAGAGTTACCTACAAAAAGGGTTTCCCATAAGGCTGTCAACTGATTTATCAAAAGAAACTGTATAGGCTAGAAGAGATTAGCAAGGAATATTCAAAGTGGTGAAAAGCAAGGACCTACAGCCAAGAGTGCTCTACCCAACAAAGTTATCATTTAGATTCAAGGACAGATAAAGAGCTTCCCAAATAAGAAAAAGCTAAAGGAGTTCATCAACCCTTAACTACTATTATATGAAATGTTAAAAGGTCTTCTTTAAGATAAAAAATATGAATAAAATGGCAATATGTGCATATCTATCAACAAATCAATCTAAAAAACAAGCAAGCAGAACAGAAACAGAATTAGATACAAAGAATGTTTTGATGGTTGCTAGATGGGATTGGGGTCGGGGAGATGGGTGAAAAAGATGAAGAGGTTAAGAAACACAAGTTGGTTCCCAGCCAGGGCACATACCCAGGCTGCAAGCTAGGGCTGCAGCCAGCTCCCTAGCTGGAGGCAAATAAAAGGCAACCGTACATGGATGTTGCTCTCCCTCTCTAAAAATAATAAATAAAATATTAAAAAAAAGAAGTAGTACATGTTGGTAATTAGAGAATAATCAGGGGGTGTAGGTACAGCACAGAGAACAGAAGAGCCAAAGAACATACATGTAAAACCCATGGACATGGATAATGGTGTGGGGCCGGCCTGAGACGGGGGGATGGGTGGAGACAAAGAGAGGGAAAACTGGAACAACTGTAACAGCATAATCGATAAAATATTATTTTAAAAACTTGTAGCATTTGGTTTCCCATTTAAATACGTGTTGATCACAATAATAGAATGGGGAAAACGTGAAGTTTACACAGAATTTTTAACTTTTTATCCACTCTATCTATAAATTAATCTAATTCTTAGAAGTCTATGGCTAAAAAATAAATTTTCAAAATTTGCAAGACTTGGATTCACACAGAATGTTTAAGAGTATTAGCTGATGGATGACATCTATAGAAAACACTGGGAAGAGCCAAGGGCCACCTGCAAAATAGCTGGCTCACTACAGGGTGGTAAACACAACTTCAGTGAGAATAGCAAAAACGGAGAGGATGTGACAAGTGACAAAGTGCCTAAAAAGGGCTCATTTGAAGCTTCTTGTTTTCTCTCATTGTGTTCAATATGCAAAGATCCTTCCATAGATTCCAGTGTTGAGTATCTGTCAGCAGAGGATATTTACGTATTTTAAGGAAACTACAGCACAGAAAGGTCAATGTCAGCTAGTAAGTGGCAGCGCCTGGAATTATTGAGAAGACAAAGGTGGGACCCAGGAAATGCAGAGCAAGCTCAGGGAAAGTATGCCCTGGAACAACAGCCTTGAAGCAGACCTACAGATGAGCAAAACAGGGCGGTTTTAGGAGGAAGGTACCTAAGCAAAAAGGGGAGCCCAAAGACTTAAAGAGTAGAAAATGACAGATCTCTAGGCTCTAATACAGGCAGGCAATGCAAGAAGGGGGGTGGGGGAGGGGTTGAAAAACTAAACAACTCTACGGAATCCCTAAATAAATAGCCAGAAAACAAAATATTAGTTTGGCCCTGTAATGAGTAACACTTATATAGTCTTAATAATGTAAATGCTTACTTGGTCTCTATTTTTAGAGTCAACCTACAAAGAATGGTAGTCTTAACTACCAGAATAAAATATAAATTTAAACATGAGGTAAAAAAATTTAAAAGGTGAATAAAAAACTGAAGGACAGCCCTGACTGGTGTGGCCCAGTGAACTGAGTGCCAGCCTGCAAACCAAAGGGTCGCGAGTTCAATTCCCAGTCAAGGCATGCCTGAGTTTCCGTCCGGGTCTCCAGTTGGGGGCACAAGAGAGACCACCACACATTGATGTTTCTCTCAGTCTTTCTCTTTTCCTTCCCCCCTCTCTAAAAACAAATAAAATCGTAAAAATATTAAAGGATATACTTATTATATCCTTATGTTTTGAGGAGTTAAAACACCCTGAAATAGTTAATCAGAAATAAACAGTTATAGTTCTTAACATTATAAAGTAACCAATTAACTGAAAATAGTGATTCTACTGTAACGGTTTGAAGGGCGGAAAAAGTGAGTTAGATCCTGAAATATCAAGAAATCAAAAGATACCATCTATAGTTGGGTGAATTAAGAAAACTGTGATACTTTTATTTTTCTCCTTGTCTGTAATAACTTGCTGTAAGTCATATACAGTGGCCTCTGGGGAGGTCTAGTCTGCAGAAGAATGAAGCAAGGAGTGCTGCTTTTTAAATTTCTCATTACTACTTGATTATTTACTAATTTATCAGCATGTATTACAATGTTTTTCCAAATTTTCTACGAGTATATTTTTGATAACGTATAATAGCTTAAGTATATTTTATGTTATTTACTTATTCTTTTTTTTTTTTAAGATTTTATTTATTATTTCACAGAGAGGGGAAGGGAACGAGGCAGAGAGGGAGAGAAACATCAATGTATGGTGTTGCCTTTCAAACTGCCTCCAGGTACGGAGCTGGCTGGAGACCTGGCTTGCAACTTGGTTATGTGCCCTGGCTGGGAATCAAACCAGGAACTTAATGTTTGTTTGTTTGTTTGTTTGTTTATCAATGTATGGTTGCCTTTCACCTGCCTCCAGCCACCACCTGGCTGGAGACCTGGCCTGCAACCTGGTTATATGCCCTGGGTGGGAATCGAACCAGCGACCCCTGAGTTCACAGGCCAGCGCCTTAGCTACTGTGCCACCAGCCAGGGCTTTAATGTTTTTATACAACATATACCAAATAGGATTAATAAAAGGAAATCCAACCCTAGACACATTGAAGAAAATCAAAGACAAAGAGAAGATCTTTAAAGCAGTCAGAGAAAGAAAGATCACTTACAAATGAACAACAAATAGCAAAAGTTCACTCAACAACAATGGGAGCCAGAAGACAACGCAATGGAATAAGATATACAAGGAGCTGAGAACAAATAGCTATTGTTAATCCAGATGTGGTATCCAGCAAAACTACTGCATACAGCATACAGCATATGAAACAAAAATGCTTATAGGTAAATAGGCTCTTGGAAAATTTAGCAAAAGGCCTGGTTCTAAAGAAACTTCCAAAAAACATACTTTAAAAATACTTCAGGCCCTGGCTGGTGGCACAGTGGATAAGGTGCCGGCCTGCAACCCCAAAGATTGCTGGTTCGATTCCCAGTCAGGGCAGATAACCAGGTTGCAAGCCAGGTCTCCAGCCAGCTCCATAGCTGGAGGCAGGTGAAAGGCAACCATACATGGATGTCTCTCTCCCTCTCTCCTTCTCTCTCCTTTCCCCTCTCTCTGAAAATAATAAATAAAATCTTAAAAAAAAACCTTCAAAATGTTAGAAAATAATGATCCCCAAATAACATTCAAGAGAACAAAACAGTGATACACACAGGCATATCCAAAAATATATATCTGGGTAAAATTATATAATGGTGCCCAATTTATGCATTTCTAGAGAGACCAAACAGAGCATAAGTCAGGAGGGTAAAGAGTGGTGTTGATGAATCCTAAATTTCACTTAGTATTTGGGAATGGAGTCAGAATATTAACTTTTGGAATAGTCAAGTAAATTTGCTTGATAAAATTTCAGCGGTCACAATCAAAAGAACAAAATGGAGTGTTTAAATGTAAACGTGTTGCTTCTGGTGAAGACGGAGGCAGAGGGGGACACACTTCACCTCCTTGCTCAGCCATAAGAAAGATTACAACTAGCCTCTAAACAAACAAAAAAAAAAACACCCAGAACTGCCCAAAAAACTGGATTGTATATAAGTCCGACAACCAAAGATTTAAGAAAGCAATTACACTTGGGTAGATAGGCGGGGCAGAGAGGATGCAGTGGTGAGGGGGCAGTCCCACTTTCATGTGTGGCAGATAAAAACTGGGATGGACACCTGGGGAGCCAGATGCCCAGCCCTAGCCAGACCACACAGACCAGGGTTCCAGCACCAGGAAAATAAAGGCTTCTAACTTCTGACTATAAAAACCAGTAGGTTAAGGCGCCGGCCTGTGAATCCAAAAGTTGCAGGTTCGATTCCCCAGCCAGGGCACATAACCAGGTTGCAAGCCAGGTCTCCAGTCAGGTCCGTAGCTGGAGGCAGGTGAAAGGCAACCATACATTGATTCTTCTCTCCCTCTCTGCCTCTTTCCCTTCCCCTCTCTCTGGAAATAATAAATAAAATCTTTAAAAAAAAAAAGAAAAAAAAAAAAAACAACCAGTAGGGGTTGGGGTGGTAGAATAAAGTGTTGGTCTTTCAGGCGAGTCTGTTTCAAGGGCCCACGTGGTCCCAGAACATAGGCAAACCTGCTCACTCTGGAACGACGACCTGGACAACAGCTAACGGGGTGCTAGACACATACGGAAAGGGGGGGAGGGATTAGCAGCAGCGTAAGTGCCAAGCAAGCCTTCAGCAGCCAGACAGCAGCACTGTCCCTTCTCCAACCACTTCCCAAACATACAGAGCCACAGAGTGGCGACGTGGTTGCCCCTGGCAATTACTTAAGGCTCCACACCATACACGTAAGAGGTGTGCCAAGACAGGGAGTTAAAGCGGCTCTACCTAATAAACAGAAACAAACACAGGGAGGCTGCCAAATTGAGACAAAGACATATGGCTCAAATGAAGACCACAACAAACCCCCAGAAAAAGAACTAAGTGAAACAGAGATAGCCAACACATCAGACGCAGAGTTCAAAACATTGGTGATAAGGAGGCTCAAAGAACTGATGGAGTACAGCATAAGCCTAAGGGAAGAAATGAAGGCTATACTAAGTGAAATTAAAAGAAAAATAAATCAACAGGGAACCAAAGGTGAAGGAAGGAAACTGGGGTTCAAATCAAGGATTTGGAACATAAGAAAGAAATAAACGGTCAACCAGTACAGAATGAAGAAATAGGAATTCAAAAAAAATGAGGTGAGAATAAGGCAACTCTGGGACATCTTCAAAAGCACCCACTTCTGAATCACAGGGGTGCCAGGAGAAGAGCAAGAAACTGAAAACTTATTTGAAAAAGTGGAAGAAAATGTCCTTAATTTGATGAAGGAAATACTCATACAAGTCCAGGAAACACAAAGTCCCAAACAAGTTGGACCCAAAAAGGACCACATCAAGTAAAATCATAATTAAAATGCTAAAGGTTAAATATAAACAATCTTAAAAGCAGCAAGAGAAAAGAAGAGTTACCTACAAAGGGGTTCTAAGACTGTCGGTCGATTTCTCGAAAGTAAGTTTGCAGGCAAGAAGGGACTGACAAGTATTGAAAGTGATGAAAAGCAAGACCTACAACCAAGATTACTAGATCTATACTTAGAATGGAAGGGCAGATAAAGTGCTTCCCAGACAAAGTAAAGCAAAAGGAGTTCATCATCACCTTACATGAAATGTTAAAGAGACTTACTTAAAGAAAAAGATCAAAACTATGAACATTAAAATGACAACAAACTCACAACTACAAACAACTGACCTAAAAACAAAAACTAAGCAAACAACTAGAAGAGGGATAGGACCATAAATATGGAGATCCTACGGACGGTTATCAGCAAGGAGGGGGAAAGGGAAGAATGAGGGAAAAGGTACAGGGATGAAGCAGCATCACTGGTAGGAACAAAACAGGGACGTTAAGAACAGCACAGGAAATGGAGAAGTCGAAGAACTTATATGCATGACCCATGGCTATCAACTAAGTGTGCGGACTGCTGCAGGGAAGAGGGACACCAGGTGGAAGGGTGCAATGAGAGAAAAACTGGTGGGACAACTGGAATAGCATAATCAACACAATATACTTTTAACGCCACCAGGCCATTAACTGTATGCATATCCAAAAAGCCAGCAAGTATCTGAAGGATGTCACTTTACAGAAGAAATGTGTGCCACTCTCTCATCACCATGGTGGAGTTGGTAGCTGTGTCCAGGCCAAAACGTGCAGTGGGATGCTGGGCTGGTGGCCTAAAAAAGTGCTGCATTTTTGCTCCACATGCCTAAAAATGTAGAGAGTAATGCTGAACTTCAGGGTTTACATGCAGATTCTCTGGTCATTGAGCACATCCAGGTGAACAAGTTCCCAAGATGCAGTGCAGAACTTACAGAGCTCATGGCTGGTGAACCCACATGTGACCTCTTTCTGCCACACTGAGAGGATCCTACTAAAAAGCAGCAGGTTGTTTCTAAGCCATTGAAGGAGGCTGCACATAAGAAACAACATACCATAGGAGAAAGTGAAGACACAAAAACTTAGGGCCTAAGAGTAAATTCAGCATGAAATAAATGCTAATAAAAGTAAAAGCATAACGTTGGTTGTCTTTATTAATAACCATAGGGGAGGGAAAAGTAGGTTAATAACAGTAATACAAGAATTACAAGAACCTAGTATAGAAGAACCATGGACATGGACAACATGTGGGATTGACTTTGTGGAGGAATGGATGGGTGGGGAAGAGGGCAGAGGGGAGCAAAAAGCGGATAGATGTCATACAACAACAATAAAATTAAATTTAAAAAAATTTAACTGTTTTGTGGACTCACTTGTATACCTACTCTTGCCTGTTCTTTGTCTTTTTTAAGTACCCTTATAAGATGAATCAATAATTTATCTTCTGATTAAAATTAAAAACATAGATTATTCTGTTAAAATAATAATTTTAATAAATATGAATGGTCTTGAACTCTCCAATAAAAGACAAACTCAGATCAATTATAAAACAGTAATTTGCCCTGGCTGGTGGCACAGTGGGTAACGCACTGGTCTACAAACCCAAAGGTCGCTGGTTCAATTCCCAGCCAAGGCACATAACCAGGTCGCAAGCCAAGTCTCCAGCCAGGTCTGTAGCTGGAGGCAGGTGAAAGGCAACCACACATTGATGTCTCTCTCATCTCTGCCTCTCTTCCCTTTCCCCTTCTCTAAAAATAATAAGTAAAATTAAAAAACAAAAAACAAAAAAAACAATAATTTAGCCCTGACTGGTGGCACAGTGGACAAGAAGCTGGCCTGTGAACCCAAAGGTCACTGGTTCAATTCCCAGCCGGGAATTAAACATAACCAGGTCTTCAGCCAGGTCTGTAGCTGGAGGCAGGTGAAAGGCAACCATATATTGATGTTTCTCTCCCTCTCTTCCTCTCTCCCTTCCCCTCTCTCTGAAAAATAATAAAATCTTTAAAAGAAAAAAAAAAAAAAAAAGACAAAAACAAAACCTCTGTATACTGTAAATTAAAAACACTTCCAAATAACTTATGGGTCAAAGATGATGATCTAACTGGGAATTAAAAATACTTAGAATAATAATGAAAACATGTATCAAAATTTGTATTATGCAAAAAATTGGCACATCAAGAGAAATTTACAGCTTAAATATATATATTTGAATTAATTTAAAAGTTAGACATATTAAAAATAAGAGCCGCCCTGGCTAGTGTGGCTCAGTGGATTGAGTGCTGGCCTGCAAAGCAAAGGGTCCCTGATTCAATTCCTGATCAGGGCACGTGCCTGGGCAGCAGGCCAGTTCTGAGTTGGGGGGCATGTGAGAGGCAACCACACATCGATGTTTTTCTCCCTTTCTCCCTCCCTTCCCCCTCTCTAAAAATAAATCAATAAATGTTTTAAAAAAGAAAAAGAGCAGAAACTTATGAAATAGAAAACAAAACAGTGACACAGAAGAGAATCATATTTCTGCAGCTGTGAAGCTGGGGAGATCCTGGCCAGCCAAGGACATCAGATCTTGTCCTCACAGCCCTTCAACAACCCCTGAAGGTCCTCAAAAAAACGGACTGACCCCTCCCTCCACACCAATAAAGAAAATTAATAAAGCCAAAATGACTAAGTATTTGAAAAGCTTGGCAAAGTAAACTTCTGCTGACAGACTATCCCAAAGAAAGAAAAAATACAAATAATGGAGGTATCAGGGTAGGCTAGAAAAATACAAGGCTAGAAAGGTGAGAGAACAGTATTAACAACTCAAGCAATACATGTACATGTTTAAATGTTTAAAAACCTGTCACAGACAAAGCTGTAAAACAGTGAGCAAGCACACTGACTAGTGGCTGTTTGCAGTGTCACTTTGCCATCGTGAACAAATAAATTCAGTAAAAGTAGTAATAGACCCTACCAGAAGAGGCACTTGATGCTACTTCAGTTGTTTCATTTTGAAACTAAACAACGATGTAAAAAACACACACAAAACACCTAACAGCTTAATGCATTTTCAGAAACAAAAACAAGAAAACAGGACTAGGCCAACCACCCCTGAAGAGCCCCTTCCTGTTAGTAAGTCTTGTCCAAAAATAACCACTATCGCCTTTTACAGTAACAGTTTCTTTGTGATTGTATCACCCAAGCAGGCATCCCTAGACACTGAAGCTTTACTATGCCTCCTTTATTTTAATGTCTTTTAGGTCTTTTAATCTAAAATTGCTGGGCTTGACCTGTATAACTCCCACAGCGCAGCTCCACCAACACATTTCTCCGGCCCCCGTGCTTCCTGCAAGCTGACTGCTGCATCGGACTCTGCCACTCGGGCTCACACTCTGGCCCCCGTGCTTCCTGCAAGCTGACTGCTGCATCGGACTCTGCCACTCGGGCTCACACTCTGGCCCCCGTGCTTCCTGCAAGCTGACTGCTGCATCGGACTCTGCCACTCGGGCTCACACTCTGGCCCCCGTGCTTCCTGCAAGCTGACTGCTGCATCGGACTCTGCCACTCGGGCTCACACCCGCTGGCAAGACTACGGTGGTGTTTTGTGTTCATCATCAGGAGGCAGAGAATGGTTGGTTCTCACAGAAAAATGACATTTTAGTAGGTATTAATGAACAGTGCCTACATTATTTAATTGCAAAAGCAGAAACACCTGCAACTCTATCATCTTTAGTTACCAGAATTTTTTAAAAATTGTTTTTCTATTACAGTCGTCTCACTTTCCACCCACGGCTCTCCCCTGCCCCGCCCACTCCATCTTTTCCCCACAGCCAATCCTCACCCTGCCGTCCATGTCCATCGCGCATTCATAACAGTGCCTTCTTCTTTCTGCCCCCTTGGCCCCCTTCCCCTAACCCCTCGTCACTGTCAGTCTGTTCTTTGTTTCCATGCCTCTGGATTGCTAGTTTACTTGTTCTGGTCATTGGTTTCCTGTATTTGAGATCATATGGTATTCATTTATTTTTTGTCACCTGGTTTCCTTCACTAAGCCAGTTCCATCCATGCTGTGGCTAGACAGGAGTTCCTTCTTTCTTTCTGCTGTGTAGTATTCCACTGTGTAAACCTACCACAATTTTTTGATCCACTCATCCTCAAACACTTAGGCTGCTTCCAGGACTTGGCTATTGTAAATAGTGCTGCTACGAACATAGGGTAGAACTGGTGTTTCAGGGTTCTTTGGGTTATAATCCTAGTAGTTTCATCACTGTATTAAAAGGTAGTTTCATTTTTAGTTTTCTGAGGAAATTTCATAGTGTTCCCCATAGTGGCTGCACCAGCCTGCATCCCCACCCACAGTGCACCAGGGTTCCCTTCTCCCCACACCCTTGCCTGCACTTCTTCTGTGTTGATTTGTTAATTGTGGCCATTCTGACAGGTGTGAGGTGGTACCTCACTATGGTTTTAATTTGCATCTCTGATGGCTAGTGATGTTGACTATCCTTTCACATGCCTAGGGGCTCTATTGTAGGTCCTCTTCAGAAAAGTGTCTATTCAGGTCCTTTGACAATTTTTTAAATTGGATTGTTTGCATTCTTTGTGTTAAGCTGTATAAATTCTTTATTTACAGTATTTTGGAGATCAAACCCTTGTCCAAGGTATCATTGGTAAATATGTTTTCTTACACAATTGGTTTTCTTTTCATTTTCCTGGTGTTTTCTTTTTTTTTAAGATTTTTTTTTTTTATTATTTCTAGAAAGAGGGGAAGGGAGAGAGGCAGAGAGGGAGAGAGACATTCATGTATGGTTGCCTTTCACCTGCCTCCAGCCACAGATCTGACTGGAGACCTGGTTTGCAACCTGGTTATGTGCCCTGGCTGGGGAATCGAACCTGCGACCTTTGGGTTCACAGGCCAGCACCTTATCCACTGTGCTACCAGCCAGGGCCTTTCTGGTGTTTTCTTTAGTTGAGCATAAACTTTTTAGTTTGATGTAATCCCATTCATTAATTTTTTCCTTTATTTCCCTTGAACTAGGAGATGTATTAGTGAAAACATTGCTGCATGGGATATCTGCAATTTTACTGCCTATGTTTTCCTCTAGGACTTTTATGATAGCACAGCTTATGTTTCAGTCTTTTATCCCCCTTGAGTTTATTCTGGTGTATGGCGTAACTTGGTGGCCTAGTTTCTGGAATGATTTTCAAAGGTGCTTCCTCATCTCTATCTCAGGTTGGCAGGCATCTGCTTCAGGTTATGTGGGCTCTATGTTCTGTTGCAACTGCTCAGTTCTGTGGTTACAGTACAAAAGCAGCCAGAGACAATACTGAAATTAATAAGCATGGTGTGGGTCCAATTAAACTTTTTAGTACCTATTATTTTCCAGAAAGTGGCCAATTAAGGGTCTACTTCTTTAAAAATATTATGAAGAGTCCCTGGTGGCACAGTGGATGAGGCACCAGCCTGCAAACCCAAAGGTCGCTGGTTCGATTCCCAGCCAGGGCACATAACCAGGTTGCAAGCCAGCTCTCCAGCCAGCTCCCTAGCTGGAGGCAGGCAAAAGGCAACCACACATTGATGTCTCTTTCCCTCTCTGCCTCTCTCCCTACCCCTCTCTATAAAAATAATAAATAAAATCTTAAAAAAATAAACTAAAAATATTAGGAAAAGAGATAAAACTGTATCATTGTGAAATCACAGGCTTCAATGCACGGTAATTCCTTTTACTGAAGCTCAAACCCAGCTGCTCCCTCACAAACTGGCCCATTCACAGTTTCCAGTTACTACCAACCGGCTGTTTTGGGTTTTCCTATTCTCAGGTGCATCATTTATTGGAACTGCACATAATGCTGACATGGAAAATTGCACAATATAAGGATCTTTTGTAAAAAGAGAGAACCAAGAGACACATATAGGATGAAGTCATACAGCTTCATGAAACAAGCAAATCTGAGATGAACCTGGAACAACTTACAGGACACAGGTGAAAAGGAATAACGAAACGTATTCTAGTGTTAGAAAAGTACGTTAGAAATAACAGGATGAGCGTATAGGTTTTTTTTATTTTGTGAGGCTTTTAAATTTAGGTTACAGATGAAGAGAAAAAGAAGAATCTTTCCTAATGGGAACAGAAGAACCGTGGAGAGCAGCGGGGGGAAGGGCTGCCGAGACCCAGATGCCACACCCAGGGCCTGCTGGCACCCGGCCTGGGCCACGCAGGCTGGGGGTTGGGGCTGGAGCAACACCATAAATGCTCGCACGAAGTGTCACAGAGTAAGCCATACTTTAGACCGAGACTGCCCGAGCTGGCGATGGGTTGCTTGAGAGAAAGGAAGCACACAGACCAGCTGGAAGCTAACGGGAGCATGTTAGGCACAACGGGATAAACTAGGGCCCCTGGGACAATAAGGCGTATCTGGTAGGTCAGAGAGAAAGAGAGAGGAAGGATGCTGAGAAAGGAGAGATTTAAAGATAAGATTTCAAATTCACGAGAACAGGGGTAGAATTAACAAAAAGTTGGAAAGCTATAATGTAGATACCTCTGTGACTCTATCTTTAAATTGGCACTTTGTAAAGACTAGCAAAATTACAATCATATTAAAGCTGGGTGACCAAGTTCACAGTAATTCATTGCATTATTCTTTCCACTTTTGAGAACATTAAAAATTTCCATGATAAAAAGGTTTTTTAGACTGACAAATGTAGGTACTGATTCCTCATGGTCCCTTCTTACTCTATTTTTGGGCTAGTGAGCATTTCTCATAATATAACATTTCAAAAACACTCTGAAAAACATTTAATGCCCCATGGAAAAAGTAAAATTTCATTTAAATGATTACCTTGACTTTTTTCTATATTATCTCCTTTTGCTTCCTCCTCTTTAATGAGAGGACTACTTATTCTAGAGGTCCTGCTTTGCCCCTGGACCGCTTCTGCCAGCAAATCTTCTTGAGATGTACGAGTTCTTGGAGCAACCGGAAGTGTCTGTTTCTGTGAGACTTTTATACAAAAAGCAAAAACAGGAATGCAAATGTAGTAACAGCTCAAACTCAACAGTCATATTGAACATAAATACATCCTTCACTTTCGAACATGGGAAACTTCGGAGAGTTCATAGATACCCCCTCATTTTTTCTTACAATATTCTTGAGAGATAGATAACCTGACTTAATTACCACATGTATGTAACAGCTATGCATTTTAAACCACATGCCACATATATGTTGAAGCACATGTATTTATTTTTAACCAAATGCGATTCAGATTCTGCTTCATGATCCTATAACAACTTTGAATTGTAATTTAGTTAAACTAGGCAACAAAAGAATTTTAATGCCATTTCTCAGGAAGACACGGGCAATTTCCAACTATCACAATAGTAAGAAATTTCAAGGTCACAATGAGTAAAATTCTCTAATTTTCTTATCATTTTAAACAACGTAACAGAAAAACATGGGAATGTAAATAGAGGAATTGGGTCAAGTATAGGCCTTTCCCTGATCAATAATCCTTATCCTACATGCCAAAACCAGTTCAGTTTCATATTAACAGGTTAAATTACAGATGAGGAGAAGCAAGTGGATAATGACTATCAGATAAAAAGTAGATAGGTTATAATTAACTTCACTTTAGGAAGGGGTCATAAAAAGAGACACATAAAAAAATGGAAGGCCCTGGCTGGTGGCACAGTGGATAAGGCACCAGCCTGTGAGTCCAAGGTCACTGGTTCAATTTCCAGTCAGGGCACATAACCAGGTTGCAAGCCAGGTCTCCAGCCTAGTCTCCAGCCAGGTCCTTAGCTGGAGGCAGGTGAAAGGCAACCATATACTGATGTTTCTCTCCCTTTCTTCCTCCCTCCCTCCCTCCCTCCCCTTCTCTCTAAAAACAATGAAAATCTTTATTAAAAAAAAAAAAAAAGCAGAACAATGCTAAAAAAAGCAGTTATCAAATATAAATTTTTAAGTATGCAACCATTACAACTTACTAACGGAAGTTTCCCACATGTAGGGCACAGAGGTAAAGAATTTAATGACAATACGGTACCCAAGGTTTGGTTTGCATTCCAGAATGAGCTTTCTGTACAGATTATAGCTGATTCATCTCTTTCGTTTTACAACAGGTAATAATTTATTATTATATATTTCACCCATTGGAAAAAGGGAGTAAAAGACATTGTACTTGCTCAAAGAACTAAATTCCACTGACCACTGACAGTTGGGGAAGTTTCTCAACCTGGTCAAATCTCCTTTTAAAACCATTCCTCTCTGACCTTACCTTGCGCTTGACATTGGGTGGGTGCCTTTACTTTACCACGTTGAGGAGCAATCATTTCTAGCTTGCTCAAGTTACATCATAAAAACATAATTCATTGAAATTACCTGTAGAATAGTTAGTTGTTTTGGTTACAGATTCTTGAGCTTCAGATATAGCCTTCAAAATCAGATTCTTGTTAGCTTGTTTAGAAGGAGGAAGTGAGGGTCTAAAAAAGTTAAGAAAAATATGTTGATTATAGATTTGAGTTCTTTACTTGCTAGCCATCCATTATGTCTTTAATTTCTCTCAGGTTTTAAACAGACAGCTGTAGTTTTTAGGAAATGTCAACTATACTGAAAACTTTTAACTTTTAAAAATGAATCTGATCAACTTTTCCAGGAATATTAGTTTTTAATACCTCCTACAATTTCTCCAGTTTTAAGCAACTTCTCCTTCATCAGTGTTTTTCTCAAAACCAATGATAAAGTCCTACATGCTATTAAACTTTTACATTTATGATATCCTCTTCCAGAAACTCCCCCAGCAACCCAGGTTCTTTGATGGGCATGTTCAGGTACCTCCTTTCAGGCTTGGCTGGCACCGACACACTGCTGGAGATGCTGCCTGCACGGGACCCGCAGTCATCATCTTCCTCCTCCTCTTCTCCATCGAGATTGAATTTTTTTACTTTAACAACTGAACTTACCACAGGTAACTTTCTCTTCCGAAAGTTTTCCTCCTGCAATCAGATAAATTCATGCTTACCTACTCTCAGAAAATAACACACTTTACCACAGATTTTTAAAGAGAAAGCCAATCATATTAAAAATTCATGGGCTATTTACTGGTTTCTTATAAACACATGATGACCCCTCATAGCCAACCTCCAGTGAGAATAAAAAAAGCTACTGCTTCGTTTATAAACAGCAGCATACAGCATTGCTGAGGAAACTGATAAAGCATTTACCAGTAAGTGCTGTAAAACATCGAAAACTGACCTAAAATCCCACTAAAACTGTAATTGTAATGTAAGGTTAAAACCATCTCACATGTTGGCAACCCAGTAGAGTGAATAAGGTAAAATTCCTGTAGCGGTCAGTCGAGGGGAAGAAAGTCTATCTGGTGTAATATTGGGTTAGCCAAAAAGTCTATTTTATTTTTCCATAAAAGACACATTTTTCATTTTCACCAATAACTTTATTGATTTGGACATTTTATGTGTGTCGGATATCTCCCATGTGGTAGGATATTTCTTAATGAATGTCTTGCTTTGATCACTATCAACTTTAGCTGGTCTACCTGACCATGGAGCATCATCCGGCGAGAAATCTATAGCACGAAACTTTGAAAACCACTTTTCATACGTTTGATCAGTCACAGCACCTTCTCCATACTCTGCACAAATATTTTTTTTGGTGTTCCACTTGAGTTTTTACCTTTCTGGAAATACCAAGGCATAATATGCCAAAAATGTTGTATATCTTCTTCCATCTTCAGTATTAAAATAGTTCCAGAACAGTTCATCAATTCTGGTAAGTTGTTTTTTAAATGCACACTGATATGACAGCTATCACAATACGATTTAATGAAACTGTTTCAAGTGAAGCTAAACTAAGTGCTACTAGAGCCATTTTAACTGGGGGGGGAAAAAAAAAAACTTTCTGGCCAATCCAATTATGCTGAGTAGCACAGAAATCAGTTTAAATAAACTTGTATTATGTCTTTAGTTATTTCACGTACCATTTATTATAAAGAACTGCCCATTTTCAGCTAACAAGCCAAGATCTGTAAGCATATACGAACCTCAAGACTCATTTTCTCTGAGTTTCTGAAGAAGGGACTGTAAGCCTCTTCTAAGCTGTTAAGCACTTCTGGCTCACACAGTCGTCCTGTTTCATACACCCGGCTGTTCTGCATATCCAGCTGCTTGCCAGCATGAATACTGTTCTGCTGCTGTTGAAATTGCAACCTGTTTAAATGAACACCACTGTCTGCAGTTCGACTTGCAGGTGGCCGATAAATTTCAATAGAAGGGCGAGAAGAACCATATGTAAGCGTCACTGTAGGTTTTTTCTGAGATAAGGGATTTTCCTGCACAAAATTGAGGTCTTCATCAATGAGATCATCTGGTTCCGGCTTAATATCAATCACGTCTTCCGAGGGTGCTGGCTCCCTCAGCGGTTTCACTGTTGACATTAGTCGGGTTGCAGTTCCATCATCGTAAGTCTGTCTATTAAATGCACGTACACAAAAAAACATATTACGACCAATTTAGAGGAACATGTTCAAACTGTCAAAGAATATTTACTTAAATTGTAATTTTAAGTCTGAAAATTTCCCTTATGTATTCCATTAAAAGCTACTTGAAATCTCATTCTTTTTTTGAAACTTTGACTTACTTTATTTAAGATAAATAATCATACTCTGGTGTCATCCATTCTTTTTTAATCCTCACCCAAAGGTGTATTTCCTCATTAATTTTTAGAGAGGAAGAGGGAGCGTGGGAGAGAAAGAGACAGAGGGAGAGAGAAACACTGATGTGAGAGGAAAACATCCACCAGCAGCCTCCATATGTGCCCTGACCAGGGACTGAACCCACAGCCTACCTGGTGTCTGTATGGTATGGCACTCCAACCAAGGAACAAGGTCAGGGCCCAGTTGGTTTTGTTTGTTTGTTTATTTTTAATGTTTCATGTATTTTATTTTAGAAAGAGGGCGAAAAACATCAACGTATGAAACACTGATCATCTATCTGCCTCTTGCACGTGCCCCAACTGGGGACCAGGCCCACAACCCAGGCATGTGCCCTGACCAGGAATTGAATGAGCAACCTTTTGCTTTGCAGGACAACACCCACCCAACCAACCAACACAGGTCAGAGCAAGGCTCCATCCTTTATTTAAAAATTGCTCACGACCATCTAGTTCAAAAAACTTCTGAGAATGTCAATTTAAAGATATAAAACTACTATAAATGTGGCATACATCTCTATTGGCCCACAGAAGGTCTATGTAGGACCCATACCTGACATTACTGGATTTCTGCTCTTGGGGACTTGAAGAAATTCTGGAATCTCTTTTCTCAGGCCTGGTGCTGGAAACTGCAAGGGGTGGCACTGCGGCCTCGTGCCTGCGCTCATCTCCCCGGCCGAAACTGCTCTTGCTGGAAGGCACGTTACTATCGAATATGTTGGTATCAGAAGACTTGAGACTGGAGGGGTCTGGAGAGAAACACACATGATCTTTTCAAACTTTTTATTTATTTTATTTTATTTTTTTAAATTTTATTGTTGTTGTATTACATCCATCCCTTTTTTGCTCCCCTCTGTCCCCCTCCCCACCCACCCTTTCCCCCTCAAACTTTTTATTGCTTTGATCCTTTCCCTTGTTCATCACCCATTTAAAAGCAATAAATGTTAATCCATAACACTTTTAGTAGCTGAATATTACTCCGCACACAGTAATATAATTTATTCATTTTACTCTTGACTTTTAAATAATTTTCAATGATAAAATATGAACCTTCCTTAAGCCTAAATTGTTGCATACTTCTATATTACTTCCTTAGGATAAATTGCTTAATTCCCCTTCCCTTATTAAAATTATCTTTCAATTATATTAAACTTACCTTATTTATAAAAATTTGTGCTTCTTATAGAATGTTTAAATGAACTGTTTTTAAGTTTGTTTTTCCCCCAAAGGAATTTAAATGGCTTTAGAAAGAAAATAAGTCATATGCTATAGCAAAATGTTTAAAAATCCCACTTTTATGAATCTTACCAGTTGTAACAGAGCGAAGTTTATCTAATACACCATGAAGCCTAAAAGAAAAAAACATAAAGCTTCTTTTAATAACATTTTATTTCAACAGTCACTCTAAATTGATGACATCATAGAATCAATCCAGATAAATATTGATAAAAGGTACTAAATGGTTTAATTGATAAATGGTATTTCACATTTTAAAAAAGGCTTTACATAAATAAGAGCCAATCAAAACTCACATTTTTCATTACTATTTCCAACATCTAACCTCTGCAAAAATAAGGGCAACAATATGATCTAACCACACAGTCCTATCTACAAAGAATGTTATTTTGTTTCACAAGGACCAAAGGCGCAATGTAACTTACAGTAAAAGATAAAATATCACAAAAGTGTACTGTTGCATGTACTGCAGTTTACCATTACAAGTGTTCAGATACAGTTTAAATTAATTTCATCTACTCATATGGTTTCTGAAAAACTTAAGTCTGAAGTGAAAAAACTTAAAAATTCCAAAATATGCTATTACGTGTCACTGTTAACAATTATTTACAAAACGAATGCTGTAAGCAATCAGACTATATATAGTCTTGCTTACATATAACTTATTTCAATAGTTACATGCATGGCAAATTGGCCTTACATTCCTTCCAATAGGCCATGCCTCCCAAAACAGCAGAAATAGCTCACCCTGTTCCACCCAGAGTCCAGCCACAGGCCACTGTCACCTAGGACACTATTACTACAGGGGTCCTAAAGAATCAAGACTTGTCTGTTTGGGACTGGTGTCAACATTTCAATGCCAACGCAGAGACACCATCACTTGCATCAGTACATGTTAAAGGACTGAATTTAACAGGTCATTTCAAAGAGAGCTTACGGGACCAAAACCAGGAGCTCTTAACATTGTGACTTGATTCAAGTTTTCTGTTGGGTGTATAGACACTCAATAGTGCTATGCTTTCCTGAGGAAAGGGAAAAAAGGACTGAATTTATGGCAAGGTACAGCTGAATGAGTTTGATTATAAATTCAAATTCAGCAAGCAGTTTGTTAAAAGAAATCTGTCTAAAACATTTCATCCAAGTTATCTAAGAAATGATTACTAGGTCAATCTCCCATATTAAATTAGTGGACTCAAACCTAAAGTGATCTAAAGGTTGAAACTAGAAGTCAGATCATAAAAATGTACAGAAAATACCTGAAATACTAAAACATTAAAAAAAAAAAAAAAAAAAGAGTACTGATTATAATGGTAATTTCCCCAGTCAAAACACATGGTCTTTTTGGGTGGTGGGTGGAGGGAAGAGTTGGGTGAATTCTGGGGACAAACTGTAGCAAGTGGGTCACATGCACTACGTGTCAAATATTTTAGGTACCAGAACATCTGAGGATTGACCACTGCACTTCATGTTCTTCAAAACAAATTCTGTGAGGAACTTCAAGAACACTTCAAAAAAGTTGTAAAGTGTACATTTAACCTGCTGGTTAAGAGCTTGTAGACAAGCTTTTACTTTCAAGGCAGGAAGTTAACCAGCCTGATATTCCTCCTCAGTGTCTCCTGTTCCCTGTCCCCAACTTCTGCCACTCTGCTCTCCTGCCTTCTGCTCCATCACCCAGTTGTGCTGGAAGTGGAGGTCCCAGCGGGAGGGGCCTAAGAACAGCACTTTCTGCCCTCTTCTCAGCCACATCACTACCCTGTCCTAGCCCTGTCTACCTTAAACCTGGTACCAGAAGCGGAGTTGCTTTCTTAAATTTAACCTTATGCTTTTAGAAAGTATTCTCAACTAAAGGACTACGTGGATTGAAAAAGGACACTGAAAATTATATTAACTTATATTTCAGCACAAAGTTGCCTATTTTAAAATCCCAAACTTCAGCCCTGGCTGGTGTGGCTCAGTGAATTGAGCACCAGCCTGGGGACTGAAAAGCTACTGGTTCGATTCCCAGTCAGGCAGGGTTCATGCCTGGGTTGTAGACCAGGTCCCCAGCTGGGGGCACATGAGAGGCAACTGATCGATGTTTCTCTCTCACATCAATGTTCCCTCCCTTTCTCATAAATAAAAAGTAATTTTTTAAAATCCAAACTTCAAAAAGTTCTAAACTAAAAAATAAAAAAGCAATTTAGGAATGCCACCCAATTTAAAAAAACACCGGCAACTGATTTAGGCTGGAGGAAAGGAATGATAAAATGTAGATGTTTACAAGAGAAACATAGTAACTACAGGGAACATACACTAAGGACTTGCTACAGCCAGGCACAGCATTGAGCACAATACATGTTATAGGCTCTACACTCACTAAGATCCTATAATGGTGACTTACTATTTCCATTTTACAGATGGGGAAACCAAAGCAAGAGGCATTAAATACAGGATTCAACCACAGCAGCTTGGCTCCAGGGGCTGTACTCTCGGTGCTCACAACCTGCCTCTCCACACAGAATCCGACTCTCTTACCAAGAACCTCTTTTCAGACAGGGTACCTTCTCTGACTTCTGCCAAACTTAGGTCTCAGGGGTAAATATTCAGAAACCTACCATACGGTGAATCGAATTGTGTTGTTCCCTAGAAACAGGGACA
The DNA here is from genome assembly GCA_004026585.1 of Noctilio leporinus. Taxonomy (NCBI): domain Eukaryota; kingdom Metazoa; phylum Chordata; class Mammalia; order Chiroptera; family Noctilionidae; genus Noctilio; species Noctilio leporinus. The sequence goes on from PVIW01004471.1 coordinate 84,076, forward strand.
GGTCCTCTGTCATTTGGTCCTGACTTTTCTTGTTGGCCACCATCACCATAATGTAATCAGGAAGTTCTTCATCTATTTAAAAGGAAAAGTATATAAAAACTTTATGTCTTCCTTAATATTTCCTACTAGTTAAAGCTGACATGCTTGAAAATACATGTAAAGATGTAGGAGAGTTAATATCTCAGCTATACTGGAATTACGTTGGACAAGAATATGGCTTTTTCCACTCTTCATTCTATAGATATATAAATTACTAGACGGATGGGAATTAGAAGAATGAATACTTACAAAACTAGATATTCTGAATTACAGTATCAAACTTGAGAGTGCATATATTTCCTTCATCTTTTTAACAATGCTCATTAATTTCAGAGAAGCTTCTAGAAAGCATATGGACATTCCTCAAAACTGACTTTTGTTTAGTGTTTGTTACTTATTTCTCAAAAGAACACTTTTTTTTTTTTTTTTTACAAGATGGGGCATGTATTATAAAGTATTATGGGGATTTAAGAGAAATACACCATAGCTGGACAATCAGAAGAGGCTACTTCCTTCTCCTCAGTTGTTAGCACAGAAATATGCACACATTTAATAATTAAACTATTATTACTTGCTGACTTCTCTTACAAATCTGTTGAATTGTTGAAAAGTCCCATTTATTCCAAGATCCAAGGCAACTTCATTCATGAGATATTTATTAAAATAACACATTTAGAGAAAAAAATCAATACAATGTATACATAATTACCGAAAACTGTCTACCATCATACAAAAAAGGATTTTATTTTGGGAAAGCGATTCCTAATTTATGGCAAGTTTTACTTTCAGAAATAAGACCACAAAACAACACAATCTAATTCAATCTCAAAGGCTAGCATGCTGCGCAAGCAATGTTCTTATTCTTCGTAGAAGCTCCTCCTTCACACTGTCAGGTACCAGGGCTCTGCCTTTTGGTGTGATTTCAGCCCAGTCATCAACAGTAACGTGTTCTAGTCCTTTTCCTTTAATTAGCTCTTTACTTTTTACAATTGATCCTTCCAGCCCCATTCAATTAATTAATTTAGCTCTCAGCAACTCTTTGAGGCGTTCTCTTTCTCCAGTTTCTACCAACTTTTAGTTAACAGCTGCCCTCATCTACGCATCTTTGTTCATCTTGCTAACCATACTCTTCGGCTGCCCAGACTTAGACCTTCAGTAGCTCAGGCGCCTAGGCACACTCAAAAGAACATTTTTATCCTTGGTAAATTCCAATTACTTAGAGTAACAACCTTGCAGCAACATCAAATAACTAAAACCAAATAACCCTACATCATGTAAAAATTGAATTTTAAGATTAAGTCATTTCAACTCATTGTTTTATATTAACGCCCTCCCCTGCACAGAGATTGTGAGGGTGAGTGAGATCTAGGACCCAAATCAACAAAAACAAAACCCATCACAATAAGAAGGTGAGTAAGCAAAAGTCATTTAACAGGACTCAAATCCCTACCAAAAAAAGTCTTTTGAGTTCTTTCATACTTTAACTACTCATAAGTTGTATGGAGGCAGAAAGGTTCACTTTAGTATCAGAAGCACTATCAGACATTTGTTTCAAGAAGAAATATCAAAAATACAGCTCAAGAAAAGCACAGCTATGGTGAGGAATCCTGATCCACAAATGGAGGAGTCAGAATATCTGATGGAAGCACAGAATATGATGTGAGGAGACACAAGACAAGGAGCTAATCCTTTATTCTTTTCTTTGTATATCGGCAAAAGGCCCCCACTGCTGTCTGAAATTTTCAGTTAATAACCCTCGTAACTTACTATGGGCTGCCACTGGTAACCCAGGGAAGGTCAGCAAAGAAACTAGAATGCATCAGCAGTTTGACAGTTTCTCTCCCTCATCATGTCGGTGATGAAAACAGAGTGCGTTTTCTGTCACTGTATGTCGTTTGCATTTTCTAAAATCTTACAGAAATGAGACCCAGGGCGGCCTGACTGGGTACAGGGTGTGGGCAGGAAAGAAAGGTGGATGGAGGCATACAGAGGAGCCCAGAAGCCTTGAGAGTGATGGGTATGTTCATTAGCTTGACTACAGACCCCCACGTGAAGACACACAACTGCGTTCTGCAGTATGTGCAGTTTAACGTGTAGTACGGACATCTCAACAGCTGTTATGAATTGATCGTTAGATTCCTAATAGATACAAAACGGGAAATAAAGGCTGAGGAACAATTAATGTGTTCATGATAAATTTTTATAGAATTCTAGTAATTTCTCACATTCATTTGAAATCTGGGAGGGGGACAGAGGGGAGCAAAAAGGGGATGGATGTAATACAACAACAATAAAATTAAAAAAAAAAATGAAATCTATGTACTGACAAAAAAACTAAAAACTTTGAATGTTTCTGTAAGCTCACACCTCTAAAATGTGAATGAAATACTGTGCTAAATTATAATTGTCATCTTATTCAAGTGTTCCATTTTCAACAGTCAAATGAGAACTTATCACTTAACAAAAAGGGATGTTCACCTTTGCATATCCTGCCCAATGCCTTGAAAACAGGTAGCTAAACATCTATTTTAAAGTTTTGCAACTTTTCATTAGTCGACGTACAATCCGTTAGTTTCAGGTGTACAACCCCATGATTAGACACTTAGGAAGCGATCACCCTTCTGACACCATATATAGTTATCACAATGTTACTGACTACATTCCCTATGCTGTACTTTACATCCCCATGACTATTCTGTCAAGCGTTTATTAAAGGACCATTTCAACAAACTTAAAAGGTTTCCAGGACTTTCTCTAGCACAAAGAAAGGGATTAAAAGTACCCTTTCTCAGAAGGACAACTATGCAAAAACAATTTGGCAGCTAATTGTAAATATAAATAACACGCACTTTTATTTCAAAAAGACTATTAATGGTGACCTGTTTACCCACTTCATCAACACTTACGGGAAAACCGGTTCTCTGGTAGGCCACTGGCACAAAAACAAATATGAAGTCTCTACCCTCAAACTTCCAGTCAAGGAGCAGACAGACAAGTTGATAAGCTGTGCTTGTATGTTAACATTCAAGATAGACTTCAGTGAAGCGACTACTACCTGCATGTTAAGTTAGCTCACCAAGTTCCTAACACACAGTTAACATAACAGAAATTATCACAGACCTAGAAGGCTAACATCTGCTGCTAACAGGTCTATCTAGCGCTCCCAAGACTCCATTTCCTTACCTGTAAAAGGAGAAATACTACTACCTGTCTGCCATCCCACTCCAGCATCATGTTTAGAACTGCACTATATAAAAACATTTTGTAAGCTATAAAATATATGGCGCTTTCACTACAATTACATTCCTTTTTAAAAAATGATTTTATTAAAAAAAAATGATTTTATTGATGTACTTTTAGAAAAGGGGAGGGAGAAAAACAGGGAGAGAAACATGAATGTACAAGAGAAACACCCATCAGTTGCCTCATGCGCACCCCCAACCCAGGCCCTGGCCAGCAACCCAGGCGTTCGTCCTGACAGGGGATCGAACCAGCAACCTTCCAGTTCGTGGGATGACACCCAACCCACTGAGCCGCAACAGTCAGGGCTAAAATTGCATTTCAAACTGAATTTTGCTAAGCATGTAACCAGGTTTTTTTGGCTCAAAATTCTTGGTTTGAAACTTTTCATTAAATGATAGGAATCATCGGTAAGATTGAATTGAAACTCATTAACGTGTTATTTCATGATAGAATTAAGAAAGTTCTCAATGTATGTTTTCTGTGGACTTTGTAACCCAAAACATGTTCCTGGCATACAGCTGGCAGCCACTGTGTTCAATGAATAAAAGAACAAATCAATCCTGGTTGTTTTATCTTTAACCTTGTAAGCTTCAATTTTCTTACTTGTTCAAGTCCCAAACAATAGATCACTTATGTAATGTGTCCAACAGGTGGTAAATTAAACTTTCTCCAACTATTGGCCTCAGTCCCCTTGAACACCCTTAAAATTTTATTTTTTAATTTAATTTTATTGTTGTTGTATTACATCCACTCCCCCCCACCGCCGCTCCTCCCTTCCCCATCCTCTCCCTCCCCAGCCCCTAGTCAATCCACATGTTGTCCATGTCCATGGGTCATCCACGCTAGTTCCTTAACTAAACTGCTCCCCTTCTTTGCCTCCTTTTCCCCCTTCCTCAACCCCTCCCCTCTGTTCACTGGAAGTCTGACCCTTATATTCATGTCTCTGGTTCTGTTTCGCTTGTTTATTCATTTTGTTCATTAGTTTCCTGTATGGGTGAGATTATATGGTATTTTTTACTGACTGGCTTATTTCACTAAACACACTTTCCAGTTACATCCATGTTGTTGCAAAAGGTAGGAGTTTCTTCTTTCTTTCTGCTATACAGTATTCCATTGTGTAAATGTATCAGTTTGCTGAGCCATTCATCCACTGATGAACACTTAAGCTGTTCCCAGCACTTGGCTATTGTAAATAGTGCTGCTATGAACGTAGGAGTACATAGGTTCTTCTGAATTGTTGTTTCAGGGTTCTTCAGGTATGATCCTAGCAGTGGAATCGTTGGGTCAAAAGGCAGTTCCATTCTCATTTTTTTGGAGGAAACTCCATACCGTTTTCCATAGTGGCCGCACCAGCCTGCATTCCCACCAAAATTGCACCAGGGTTCCCTTTTTTCCATATCCTCACCAGCACTTGTTTTTTCCTGCATAGGATATCTAAAATTTTACTCTTGTTTTCCACTAGGACTTTTATGGTGTCATGGCTTATGTTTAAGTCCTTTATCCATCTTAAGTTTATTCTGGTATGTGGTGTAAGTTGGTAGTAGTTTTATTTTTTTGAATGTCCCCGTCCAGTTCTTCCAACACCATTTGTTGAAGAGGCTATTCCACCCCATTTTATGTTCCTTCCTCCTCTGTCAAATATTAATTGACCTTATAGTCCTGGGTTTATTTCTGGGCTCTCTATTCTGTTCTATTGATCTATATGTCTATTTTTTTTTTTAATATTTTTTTTTAGAGAGGGACAGGGAGAGAGGCAGAGGGGGAGAGAGACATCCATGTATGGCTGCCTGTCACCTGCCTCCAGCTGAGGACCTGGCTGGAGCCCTGGCTTGCAACCTGGGTATGTGCCCTGGCTGGGAATTGAACCAGCGCCATTTGGGTGCACAGGCCAGCGCCTTATCCACTGAGCCACCAACCAGGGCTATATGTCTATTTTTATGCCAGTAACAGACTATTTTGATTACAGTAGCCTTGTAGTATAGTTTGATATCTGGTATTGTGATTCCTCCTACCTTGTTCTTCTCTCTCAAAAATGATGTGGTCATTTTTGGCTCCATATATATATATGATTTTTGAAGTATTTTTTTCTATACTTGTGAAATATATCATTTGTATTTTAACTGGAATTGCATTTAATCTATAGATTGCTTTTAATATGGACATTTTAATAACATTCTTTCCATGAACATGGTACATGCTTCCATTTTTTAATATCTTCCTTAATTTCTTTCTTCAGTGTTCTGTAATTTTCTGAGTATAGGTCTTTTATCTCCTTGGCTAAGTTTATTTCTAAGTACATTATTTTTCTTGTTGCTATGGTAAATGGGATCTGTTTTCTAGTTTTATCTCTGATGTTTCATTATTGGTATACAAAAATGTCTTTGATTTCTGAATATTGACTTTATATCCAGTCATTTTGCTGAATTTGCTTATTAGGTCAAGCAGGTTTTTGGTTGAGTTTATCGGGTTTTGTACATACACTATCATGTCATCTGCAAATAATGACAGTTTTATTCCCTCCTTTCCAATTTGAATACCTTTGATTTTATACTCTTAAAATTTTATTAATGATGACCACCAAAGTGGTTTCATTTACATGAGTATATCTGCTGATATTTACCATATGGGAAATTAAAACAGAATTTTAAAAACCATTTATTAAGTCATTTAAACTACACCTATTAAATGTTAGTAAACCCATGTATATTAACAGATATGTTTATGAAAGGTAATATTCCACAACAAAAGATTAGAGCAAAAATATAAAATATTTTTATCAATCTCTTTAACATCTGGTTTAAAAGACAGCAGGATTCTAATTTCTGCATCTGCATGTAACCTGTTGTGATGTTGTTCTAACTGTGCAGAAAATCTGGTCTTACATATACCTAGTTGGAAAAACAAGCATTTTAATAGCCTTTGCAAATAATACATTGTTTTCTGATACTACACCAAAATTCAGCAAGTGGTAGTTTCTTGAAGGTTAGCAATAATATGAAAACTAAACCTGTATCAATAACTTTTTTATATTGTTACAGGAAAACCCATTGCTCCATCCTAGACTTTTAATGGACTCTTTCCTCTCCCTCCCTCCCCAAATCCTTTTTAAGACGACCTGTTGTGTTTCAGTATACCGTGAAAATACTCTAAGTATTTCCTATTTCCTTACATTGCCTATTTTAAAATGTAATCGAGGGCCAGGATTTTAAAAACATATCTTTTTACTGCTTCATCAATCACATTCTTAGGTGAAATGTTTCGTTTTGTTTTTAATTGCAAATGGATGTTTGATACGCAACTATGATGGTTTCTTCTAGAATGTTTCCTGAGTCAGGCTAAAGTTCTCGAAGTTGTACCCACCATTGCTTCTGCACAATCCCACTGTCAGCACAGTGAAAATGGCAAGTATCCCGTCAGTATTAACATGAAAATAATTTTGACTTCAGAGACCCTTTTGAGTCTCCCGCACCTTGAAAAGCACTGCTATAAACGATAGCTACTATTTTTATAGGAGGCACCAGCTGTGCAGGCAAATAGGGCCAGGTCTCAAGCTTGCTCAAGAAAGCGCTCCACACCTCTGTTTCCTTGCTTGTACAGGTGGGGATTGCACGACTTACCTTCTAGTGTCCTCCGAGGATTATCATGACCTCATGCATGTACAACGGTTAAGCACAGCGCCTAGCCCATTACATAAATCATCACATTACTGTCGGAAGGTAAAAAAGTAACAGGAAAAAACTAATAATCCTAAGATCTGAAAAACTCACTGAACCATGGCAGAAGCGAATGCCACAAAACATCCAACAACCCACAGCCAAAACGATTCTGTAGAACGAAGATCCAGAGAAAAGTAAATAAAATAGGAAAAAAACAATAAAAAATATCACTGCCCAACAGAGGAAACTAAACATTTTCAAAACATCACTACGGAACACGAGTTTAAAAAAAAGAAAAAAAAAAAAAAACAAAAAAAGCACAAGGTTGCATACAGAGCCATCGATGACACAGAAAACGGAAAAGAAGCCACCCGGGCACATCGCACCTGAAAGCAGAAAAGGGTTCCTTCAAAGTCAAAAGTACAGCGGGGAAAACGCACTCACTGAGAATTCGCTGCAAACTCTGAATTCGCTAGGCTAACAGCAGCAACACAACTTACCCACGTAAGCTCCTAATTCTTGCAATTTCCCCTTAATGGCACTCTGCGGGGGGAAGAAAGGCAAAGGCGAGTGAGCGAGGGAGGCCCGGGGGGAAAACAAACCTACTCGGCGGCGCGGAGGCCACCGTGGCCGCGCGCTCCTCCTGCCTCCAGGGCGCCCGGGTTGGGGCGGGAGGCGCCTAGGCCCCGGCCCGGGCCCCCTAGACCCCACCCGCGGCCCCTCCCCGGCTCCCCGCCCCTCCCCCCAGCCCCCTGACCACCCCCCTCACCACCGTCTCCCCAGCCCCTGCCCGGCCCCGCGGCCCCCTTAGGCAACAGCCCGAAGGCGGGTCAAGCGAAGCGGAGCACGACTCCCGCTGGCCACCCGCCCAGCTACCTCTTCAGCCGCCCTGGGCTCCGGCCCCCAGGCCCGGGGAGGCACCGCTCCCCGGTGATAAGGCCGCTGCCTCCAGGCCGGGCCCACCATCCCCGTTACTCCTGACAACCGTGCGCCCGCCCGCCGAGGCCCGGCTTCCCGCCCCGCCAACGCGGGCCTCACCCGGATCTTGCGGCTGATCTCCGTGCCGATCTCCATGGCTCCAGGGCGGGCAGCGAGCGCGGCACGGCGTGGCGCTTCACTTAGCAGGAGCCGGGAACCGGTTCCCAGCCCGCAGCCCCGCGGCCACAGCCACCGCCACTTCTGGCTGCGCGGTCTGCGTGACCCGCCCCCACGGTTCCGGAGCACCGGAGCCGGCCGAGCAGCGCGCCTGCGCCTGCGCCCGCGCCCGCGCCTGCGCTCCTGGGCCAGCAGGGCCTGCGCTCCGGCGCCCTCTGCTGGCAGCAGGGAGAGCAGCGGCGTGCGCTGCACCTTGGCTTCTCGGGGCACCTGCGGAGCTGTGAGGTCTTCCCTTTTCTTGGCCCCACTTCCTAATTTTACTCTCCTTTGGAAACTACAGCGGAGTTAAAGGTGGAGCAGGAAGATCCCTGGCTTTGGCGTGGGACCCGAATTCGAATCCAGCCTTCACTTTACTGTGATATGTATTCGGTCTAGATACTTCAAATTGTTTTATTTTTAAATGACAATTTGCATATAATATTATTCTGTGTACAGCATAGTGCTTAAACAATCGTACACTTTACAGCGTGGTCTCCCAATAGATACTGGAACCGTTGAGCCTTGTTTCTCTGCTTGTAAAGTAGAGACTGCCTCCTAGCGGTTGCATTACAATTACACTTGGAGGGAAAGGAATATTCCGGGCAATGGAATCTGTACATCTCCCCAAGTTTCACTGTTTGGCTCCTCAACTACCCTGGTTCTCCCGGGTCTAGGTCTGACTTCTTTCTGTCAGGCCCAACGGTGGCCTTTCCCCAATCCTCATCTCCTCATCCTCCTTTCAATCTCCTCTGCAGAACTTACCCTCAGGGCACCAACTCTGAATTCTATGCTAAAAACATCCAAGATTTCCATCATCCCTGAGTTTTCACCTAAACCCCACCCCCACATTACAGATAACGAGAGGCATCTGTGTGTTCTCCAAATTCAGCACATTAAAACTGAAGTACTGGTCTTCCCCTTATTTCACTGATTGATTTCTACTCCCCACGTCCTTATTTCTATCAATTGCAGCTTTATTCTCCCTGTTCCTGATCACAAAACCTTGACATCAGAATAAGGGAGAGAGTTCTCCCTTCTCCCAGATATCCACTACTTTCTGAAGTGGTCTTTGTTAGTTACTCACTGCTGCCTAGCAAATGACCACACACTTAGCACCTTAAACACACACACACATTTATCATCTTGTGGTTTCCATGGGCCAGGAACGTGAGCACAGCTTAGCTGAGTCCAGGGTGTCAGAAACCTGCAGTGCAAGTATCAGGGCAGCTGGGTTCTCACCTGGAGCCTTGCCTGAGGAGGAAGCCATTTAGGTTGTAAGAACTCATTTCCTGGCAGCTTTATGACTAAGGGCCATGGCTCTTTGCTGGCTCTTGCCTGGGGGCCACCTTCAAGTCATAGAGGGTGCCCAGTTCCCTGCCACGGCTCCTCTCCGATGACTGCTCACTTACTCATGTCATCAGAGAGGGTCTCTGGGGTCAGGGAAGACCAGGTCCCTCTTTCCAGGGCTTTAACTTGATTAAGTCAGGACCACCCAGGACCTGATACCCGCCAAATTCAACAGATTTAGGGCTTTAATTAAATCTGAAAAAAATCCGTCTTTTCCACATTCACTAGCTACAACCAAGTCACAGGTGCTGCCCACACTCAAGGGAGGGGATTATACAGGATGTGGACAGCAGGAGCAGAAATCATGAGGCCACCTAGGGTCTGCCTGCCATGTGGCCCTTAATCTCATATATATATGTATATATATACACACACACATATATGTATATATATATTATTTTTTTCCTTCTGAATTCCTACAGCATCTAGGTGGGAGCTGCTACTATGACACAACATACTCTCTATAATATTTATTTAATTTGTGTCTATCTCTCTCCCGAGTGTGTGCCTTGCATCAAAATTATAAACTCCTTGTAGGGTCTGTATTTCTACAAAGTGTCTTTCAGGATGCCAAACGTATAGTGAGCACTTACTAAATGTTGTAGGATAAAAAAATGAATGACCAAGTTACAAAAGCCTTCCCCATGGATAAAGTCAATGATCACAGCTTCATTTAACATTGATGAGAGGCAGTGAAGCAGAGCAGCTAAGAACAGGAACCCTGGAGCCAGGCTGTCTGGGTTTGAATCCCGGCTCTGCTTCTCCCTCTAGGCCTCCCTCCCTCAGTGAGAGAATAAACAGCATTCTCTCTATGCCTCAGCTTCTTCATCTGGGATGCAAGTATGATACCAGTTTCCCCTTCGTGCGGTTATTATGAAATAAGGATGAAATGTTAATACTTGGGAAGCATTTCGAACTGTGCTTGGCTTTATAGCAGCACTATGTTTGTTGATTAAAAATTAAATGCCTACCCTGAGCCAGGTCCTGTACGAGGAGCCGGAGTACAAAGATGAGCAAACCCATGTACATGACACTCATGATCCAAAAGATAGGTACACTGTTTCCATTTGTTTAAACACCAGTTCAGAATTAGGAATGAAAACACATGTTTGTCCATTCCGGGGTACAAAATTCTTAGCCGATATTTAAATAATATTGAAAGATTATGTTAGCTCTGGGTAGAGCGTCTTCCAATATGCCAAAGTTTCGGGATATTGGTACCCAATCAGGGCATATACAAGAATCAACCAATGAATGCATAAATAAGCAGAACAACAAATTGGTCTCTCTCCCCCACCCCGCTTCCACTCACTTTCTCTCTTTCTTTCTCTCTCTAAAATCAATACATAAATTTAAAAAACAGCTCTCATAAAAAAAGAAAATATAATAAAGAATGTTTTCATTAAAATGTATTCAGGCTGGGGAAACATTAAAATGTATTCAAGAAAGTTTACTTTTGGGACAATCCATTTCAAACTGTTGAAAGAGGGACTTGCAAGCTGCTAAAGCACTTGCATATGTAGATCTCAGGAGTTACATGTATGGGACACAGAAGAGGCAACCACAGTAAACTAATGGTGTCCAGTGGCCTGGTGCTTCTCTGGAAGATGCAGCTTCACTAATTCTACCTCATCCAGAGGAAGACAATCATAATGGTGCCCTGAGAGAGACATTAAGGGGGTCTTCAGCTTGAAAAAGACTAAGCTGAACTATGAGAATGACATAATTTTCTCTAAGGGAGAGATTGCAATGAAGCACAGTGCTGGCTAAGAGAACTCTGGGATGTCTTTCCAAGCGAGATGACTGCAAAGAGCACAGGTTTTGAAGTCCCAGAGGCCTGAGCACTAATCCCAACTCCATGGAGCCCTGAGTCCTCTGAACATTGGCCTCCTGGCATCCCCAACCTAAGGGCAGCATTCCAGCTGGGTGTTACACAGCCTTTGTAAGTGTGTGTTGGGGGTGGGGAGCAGAGGTGAGGGGCTGGGGGTGGTTCCTTCAACCAGAAATGCTTTTCTTTTCTTTCTTTCTATTTTTTAAAAGATTTTATTTATGCCCAGGCTGGTGACACAGTGGATAGGCACCGGCCTGCGAACTCAAAGGTCACTGGTTCAATTCCCAGCCAGGGCACATAACCAGGTTGCAAGCCAGGTCTCCAGCCAGGTCTGTAGCTGGAGGCAGGTGAAAGGCAACCATACATGAATGCCTCTCTCCCTCTCCGCCTCTCCCTGCCCCTCTCTCTAAAAATAATAAATTTTTAAAAATCTTAAAAAAAAAAAAAAGATTTTATTTATTTATTTTTAAGAGAGGGGAGGGAGGGAGAAAGAGAGAGAGAAACCTCAATGGGTGATTGCCTCTTTCACACCCCCAACTAGGGACTTGACCTGTGTACTGACTGGGAATCGAACTGGCAGCCCTTTGGTTCACAGGCAGGCACTCAATCCACTGAGCCACACCAGCCAGGGCTGAAATGCTTTTTTCATTATTTTTCTTTGAATGCTTAGTGAACTTTTATTTGTCCTCCCAGACTCAGCCTGAAGCTGATCACAGTGATAAACCAGACATTACTACTCCACTTGGAATATACAAGGTCTGTCCAGAAGGTACCCAGCCATGTAATATGAAAAATAGAGGCATTTATTGAAGAATATACAAGATACAGGAAATATTGTACATAGGACAACACCTCAGTCCCCTTCCAAGTAGGCTCCTTGGGACCTCACACAGTTCTCCCAATTGCCATCAGCTGCCCTGTCGTATTTTCCTGAAGCTCATCCACAGTCTGAAATCTCTTCCCTTTCAAAGGCGATTTTAATTTGAGAAAAAGGCAAAAGTCACAGGGGGCCAAATCTGAACTATAGGGATCTGAGTCACCTGGGCAATTTAATGTTTCACCAAAAATCTCTGCATGAGATGTGATCCATGATCGGGTGCGTTCTCGTGATGAAGCTGCCAATTCAAGTTGCCCGTAGCTGCAGCCTTCTGAATTATCCATAGTTTCTGTGGAGGAATGTCCAAGCTTAACACAAATGATGCAGATTCATTGCTCTAATCAGTCATTTTGAATGTGACAGCCACATGATATACATAGTCACTCATTGGCCCCCACTGACTAGCACAGTGAAGTCCCCATTGTTCACATATGTGTACTCCAGTTCACTCTCCTGGGCTGCCAGGTCACATAGATTTTATGCAAACCGTTCTCATCATATTAACAATTGCTGGACTTTTTCCAGAGAGACCTCGTATACCCATTAGTGTATTCGTTCGCTCACTCTACTAGGGTTGGCTATTCATCTGTTTCTTCCATGATTGAGTCTTTGAGGACTAGGCTGTGCCTCCTATTTACCTTTCTCTGTGTACAATAGCATCTGTCTTCCAATAAATAGGGGGCGAATGAACAAGGTTTTCAATAGTGGGTATCGCACGGCACACCAGCCCTTAGGTGAAAGCCCCTTGTTGGGATTACAATCATAGCATTTATGCTGAAGTTTACGTACTTTTCTCCGTTCAGGTCCATTATGAGCAAGTATTGCCAACACCATTATTTCTCTGATGTTCAGCGAAATCTAGCTTCAAATTTCTCACTTTTTTTTTTTAAAGATTTTATTTATTATTTTCGGAGAGAGGGATAGGGAGAGAGGGAGAAAAGGAGAGAGACATCAGTGTATGGCTGCCTTTCACCTGCCTCCAGCTACAGACCTGGCCAGAGACCTGGCTTGCAACCTGGTTATGTGCCCTGGCTGGGAATTGAACCAGCGACCTTTGGGTTCGCAGGCTGGTGCCCTATCCACTGTGCCACCAGCCAGGGCTAATTTCTAACTCTTTTTGCAGCTGTAAAAGTGCTGTACCTGAGGTGGTGTTGAGTGTGCTTGGTAGAGCACACAGTGAGGGTTCAGAGGTCACAGATGTCACCTTTCTAGCTCTGACTGCCACACTTCCTCCCCCAGGCATTATCTCTATACAAGGTGTTGCAGTCATTCAATTTAGGTTTTTGCAGATGGCGGTAATTTATATAGTGAGGTACTACAGTGGGTACTCACTAAAGCTGTCAAAGCAGATTAACTTTTTTCCTAAAAGATTTTATTCATTATTTTTAGGGAGATGGGAAGGGGGAAGGAAGAAAGGGAGAGAAACATCAATGTATGGTTGTCTTTCACCTGCCTCCAGCTACAGACCTGGCTGGAGACCTGGCTTGTAACCTGGGTATGTGGCCTGACTGGGAATCGAACCAGCAACACTTGGTTTGTAGGCTGGTGCTCAATCCACCAAGCCACACCAGCCAGGGCCAGCAGGTTAATTTCTTAATTCCTAAACACCTGGTAGTCAATACACCACCCAAACCACAATGTCTTTCCCTTTCATGAAGCATCTTTTTAGTACAGGACTTTCTCTTATAAGGCTTAATTTATTTATTTTAATAAGAATTACCTCCATTATGAAAAAAATATTTATAATCCGCCACTTTCAAGGTAACAAGAGGAGAAAGATATGCAATTGCTTATCTAGAGTATATTTCTAGATGGGTACATAGGATTATGGTAACACCAGTTACCCCAGGAAAGCTGGGTATTTAGCAGTCAGTGTGGGAAGACTTTTCACTTACACTTTTTTGTATCTTTTGGGGGTCGGACCATATAAATTACTTCCTTCTATAAAAACATAAGCTGATAATAACTTTATGTGTAACACTGTGAAAGGGTCCTCCTTCAAGAGGCTTCTCCTGAGGATGTTACTACCAAATGCACATGGCTGAGGGAAAACAGAGCTTAAGTACTTGGTCAGCAAATGACACTTGTGGATAATGCAAGCAGAGGTTCCAGTCAGTTATCTAACAACCTTGTGTTTTACGATCATTTTCTATTTTTAAAATTCTTTCATTTCCTTCCCAATTCAATTAGCAAGTGTTTATTTCGTGCCTACTCCGCAGAATAGTGCCCTAGGAATCCTAGGAGCTATAAAACAAGCCTTCCCGAAACAGCTTTTAAAGTTCTTACCAAGTGTGGAGATCACTGTGGAATGGGGCGGCTAGAAAGTAGTCTTGGAAGCAGAGCCTTGCCTTGAGGTTTGGAGAGAAATGGAAGCCGGGCAGCAGGAGCTCGGGCAGAGGAGAGCAATGAGGTCTGAGAGGCCGAGGCCAGTTTAGGAAGGCTCCGAGGGTCAGGCAGAAAAGCTGATTTAGCCTTGGGGGTCCCAAGGGAGAGGTAAGCCTGGTATTAGCCTGAAAACAAGATAGAGCTGAGAACCCCGGAGCAAGGAGCCCACCCCGGTTGCAGTAATCACCCCTGTAAAATGATGAGGGTTTGGATTAGCATGGGGGAGGGGATGTGGGGGAACAGAGGGAAGAAAACTCAGGGGCCATTTCAAAGGAGGAACTACCAGGTCTTAATCACAGGCAGGATGAGAAAAGGGCAAAGAATCAGGCAGAACTTCAGTTTTTCTACCGTAGGAGGGCAGAAAAGTGAACCATGTTCATGTCTCCTTTCTTTTCTCACACACGAATTGAGCCCCTCAGTGTCCAGTTAGAAGATCAGTTACAAACGTTATTTATTTATTTCATTAAAAAACACATGTAATCTTAGATGCCTTTGACTCCAGGACTTACCCGAAGCCTGCCCAGGCTTTGTTCTCCCACTGCACTCAAAACCCTGACAGGGTTCACCCTTCGGCCCTGTGTGCCCTGTGTGTGGTGTGCGGGTGTTTTATCATCCGGGGACCATGATTTATTGTTAAGCACTCAATAGGTGTCTGTTCATTGTTGAAGAAGAAAACGAGATTAACAAGAGATGTACCCTGAACAGGCTTTCC
Organism: Noctilio leporinus; assembly: GCA_004026585.1. Classification (NCBI taxonomy): domain Eukaryota; kingdom Metazoa; phylum Chordata; class Mammalia; order Chiroptera; family Noctilionidae; genus Noctilio; species Noctilio leporinus. The sequence continues at coordinate 99,300 of PVIW01004471.1, forward strand.
AGAAACAATAGTATTTTAGAAAATCATTTACCTAAGAGCTTCTCCGCTCCGAACACTCCAACCACAGGCCAAGTAAAGATTAAACACTGTTGTGATGTTGTGAGGGGTCACAGCTTTATTCCCTGGCTAAGTGTTGCAATACAGTAATAATAGCACAGTGTAATAATAGCATGTAATAATAAACATTGCTATTAGGGTGTAGAATTCAACGAAACAATCTATTTTACACAAGCTACTGGCTGGTGGTCATTTTACTCCCATTTTATAAAAAAGGAAGCATGCACAGAGAGGTTAAGAGACTTGTTCAAAGTCACCAGCCAGCAGGTGTTGGCGCTGCGATTTGAATCTCAACATCTTGACCCTGTAGTCTGCACCCTTGATAGCTCTAATTTTGTACTGCTATAACATGCAACTTTTTTTTTTTTTTTTTTGGAGACCCACAGGTTGAGGCATATCAACCCTTTTTGGAGAAAGAGGATTTTTCCACCCAATACTGGAGTTTTCCCTTTATTATGGGAGTATATCCTTAGACGAGGTGAGTCTGGGGGGAAGAATGAGAATGTTTAAATTGTTTTCAGAAATGTACAAGACTAAAGGAAAAACTCCAGCAATAACAATTTTACAAACCATCTAATAACACTGGACTAAAACCCTTTACCTGGAGCAGAACTAATATCCCCTTCCCCTCGTTTGTATTAAAAGCTTTGCTTTATTTGGAAACTCTTAAAATAAGTGGTCATATGATTAAAAAAAGAAGCGGCGCGCCCCCTCCCCGGCGGGCGGGAGCAGCTGTCCGCGCCTCGTCCGCGCCTCCCCCGCGCCCCGCCGCCCGCATTCCAACTCTCTGAGGTCACGGGCCGCAGCCGCCTCCCCAGATCCGCCCGCCCCGCCCGGCCGCTCCGCTGCTCTGGCCGCGCGTTCCGAGCCCGTCGGTCGCTCTTCCTGCCACCCCGACCCCCGCGCGCCTTCTTTGTGCGCCGCTTCTCGCCCGCGGTCCCACCTCCGGGCGGTTCGCCTCGCCCCGGCCGCCGCCGGACTGGCCCGGGGGAATGGTCTGCCGGCCGAGCTTCTGGAGGCAGGAAGTGCGGCTGGCGAGCCCCATGAGCGCGCCGCGGTGCTGGCGCGGCTGTGGCTGCGGCGCGGCGGAGCTCCGGGAGGCGGGCCGCTGAGCCAGGCGCGCGGCCCCGAGGATGCGGGCGCGGGAGCAGGTGAGGGTCGGGGGCTGCGGCCGCGGGGCGGAGGGCGGAGGGCGGAGGCGGGCGCTGAGGCCGAGCGGCGGGGTGTGTCTTCCAGCCCGGACTGCGGAGCGCGTCGGCCAGCCTGCCGGACGGGTCCGGGCTTCGGACGGGTGGAAGGAGCGTAACAAAGAGAAAAGTCTTCGTTTTCCAGGTTCTCTGTGATCTCGTTGAGTAATTCCTAAAGGAGGTCTTGAAGGTCTGTTCAGAACGCGCCCTCTGCGTGTTGCGGCTCCCTTCTGGCTCGAGGTTGTAAGTCGTAGGCAAGTTTGTGCCTGGGAATATTAAGTGCGAAATTTGCCTGATAACGTAAGGCGAGAAGGGGAGCAGGGGAGGACTGCTCGGCGATGACTTGTTTGGTCTTTGGAGTAAAGAGTGTTTACTCTGGAAAAGAGGATTCTTGGGTCTGCAAATTCCGACTTGCGATTTCTGCAAATCCTGATTAGAAGTTCTTGGCATGCTCGTCTCCCTTTTTCTCTTTCTCATGCTCGTCTTCCTTTCTTTTTTCTTTCTTCTTCTTCTTCTTCTTATTTTTTTTTTTTTTTTTTGATGAGAAGGCCTTATAATAATAGCGTGTGCTCTCAAACATTCAAAACACTCCGCGTGCTCCCGGTGACAACCGCTGTATTCCTAGTAGTTGTTGACAGGTTGTTTTTTTTTTTTTTTTTAAAGTGTCGGGTACGACTAATTTTACTCAGAAGATAGTTTTCTGTTTTGTTTTCAGGGCATTTTGTTCTCGAGTATCTACGTATAAATATTGGGTCCATGAGAAACAGTTTGATTTAATGCTATATAGGTCCATGTATTACTCTAAAAATATCGTATATTCTCTTTAAGTGATTAGTTTATTTTAAAGCATTATTGGTAAAATGACACATGGTGAAGACCTTATCAGCAAGGGAGGGGATTACAGGATTCAGAGTTAAAGTGCATTTGAGAAGCTTTTGAGAGGGGATGTGAAACAAAGACATTAAAATTAATTTACACACATCTCCGACTCTCTTTTTGAAAACTTGAACAAAATATGTATCTGTGTTCTTATTACATAACAGCATGGTTTTGTGGAGAAACAAATTACCCTAGTTTTTTCCTTCAAAAGCTAATTACGAATTGTTTAATGGTTAGGTGATTTATATCTAGGGACCCAGCTACCTTTCAAATTATTATATTTTACCCTTGAAACAGACTTCAAAAAGCATCCTAAGTGTTTACTTCTCTAGTCAAGTGTAAGTTTATGCCATTATTTAGTAGCAAGTATTGTATGTAAGTGAAAATTAAGATATGTAAACCATTGATAATTTTGTGATTAGGTGACACATTGTTTTAAAACAGTAGATGTATATAAATAAGCAAAAAGCAAGCTATTCTTATGGATAGATCTTGGGGGGCTGCACCTGATATATGCACAAACCCTCAACTTTTTCAATATATCGTAACATCTACCAAAATAAAAAAGAGAACACATTGGCTGCTGCTGCTTCTTTTTTTTCAATCCCCGATGCTGTAAAACATTTCAAATCTCAGGGACAATTGAAACTTAGTGTTTGCTTAATCAGGGTTTAAGTTAATTGTTACACTGTGTCCGATCTCTCACCTTTAAGGTATAGTTCTATGTAGTGAAGACTACTGTATTTGAACACCCTTAATACAAATATTCATCTTTCCTCTGCACATGTGAAATATCTTGTCTGCTCATCTACACTCTTAATCCTGTTTCCAGTTACCATAATTTGTATACAAAGTTGAAATCCATCACCTTATTGTATATATATTTACATACATATATAATCTTTTCAAATGCAAACCCTAAAGTATTAAGGTTTTCATTTCCTGATTTTTTTTCATTTTTTGCCTCAACTATCTATTTTATACCGTGACATAGCAAAGAGCACTAAATACTGCAGGTGAAGATCATAGTATTTATTTTCTATTTCCCTCCCTAGTATGATGCTTTTACCTACATAAGGCATGCAGGGAATGCTGTTACCAGTGCTTCAGGTAGTTCCGGGTTTCTTTTCTTCCTCCTTCATTCCTTGTTTTTAACTTTTATTTTACTTTGGCTCTCTGGGAATAACCAGAACTCAAAGCCAAAGCAAAACACAAAGAACAAAAACAAAGAAACAAAAAACACACAGAGAAAACTGGTTTGGTCCTTATTACAGATACAGCCCTGTGTGTAAAGATGGCATGCTTGTAATCTTAAGGGCAGCCACGGTTTATTTAGGATTCATCTTAAGATTTCTCACGATGTCCACAACGTTGCCTTGTACCCAGAGACGCAATACACTTTTGTGGCATGCAACTACAAAACGCTGTTTGGCAAAGCCTAGTGTAATAGCTAAGCTGTATTCTCTAGGTCTGGCATGCTCCAGCCCAGAGTGCCCATCACCTCTGGGGTTGAGACTCAGTCTGGAGAGCAGAAGAGGATTGGGAAAGAGGAATCTGGGATCCATTCCCACTTCGTCCCATCCTACTCTGAAAACGAGAGGCCTGGGTTCTGTCTCTGCCAGATGGGAGGGTTGGGAGCCGACCCTGCCCCTCCGTGCGGCTCGCAACTCAAGTTCAGGGTCACCAGCCGCCCCTGAGCCTCGCAGAATGATTCCTCTTCAGCGCAGCCTCTGCTCAAAAGAAAACGGAGGGTGGGGATTACCCCAGGATTCTGTCCATTTCTTTAGGGGGAAAAACATCCGGCTAATAGAAACCTCCCTCCTTCCCGCTCGCGGCCAATTTACATCAGCTCCCGAGTTACCACCACCAAGTATGATTGAAAACGTTGTAAACTGTGTACTTTGGAGTCGCGAGACTCCAAACGGGGAATCAGACGGCCTGTGCCCAAATCTTCCTCCCACCTGTGGGGTCTCCAGCAGGGGTCCTTTAAAAAGTTCCGTCTGGGGGCAGCCCGGCGGGACTTTCCCTAGGGCTTCCGCCCGGAAACTCAGCCCCCGGCGGAGGGTTCCGGATGCTCGGAGGCTGCGTGTTGGCCTGGCAACGCCGCCAGCTTCTCCTCGTGGAGTCTGTGCTCTTAGCTCGCGGCTTTGCCCCTAGTGGCGTGGGCTGGCTGAACCCCGCCCACCTGCTCCCCTGTAAAGCCGGGATGGCGGTCAAATCCTCGCCCGTGTCCTTTGCAATGTCGCACCACTTAGGTGAAGGCCTACTGCCCCTTTAGGAGAGGAGTCGGGGCTGCGCTTCCCAGAACTTGCCCGCTCCTGTTGGTAATCGGATAACAAGCGTTTGTAAGGTCGTTCACGATTTGTTTAGAAATACAGCAGTTTGATGACGTCAGTCTTCCGTAACTGGAAGGGGCTGTACAAATGCTTGTTAAGCGCTTTACCTCATGTGAACTTCACAGTGGCCATATGTTAGAGGGTTCAGGGTTCATTTGCCTTTTGGGACGGAGGCTGGACTGTGGCTCTTTTGGGGGTGTTTTGTGGTTATCTCACCCAAGGACTACAGTGACTCGCGTTTGGAGTATTGGGGAGACAAAAAGAGTTAACTATGAAAAAGAAAAACTTGACCCAGCATAGGAACAGGACCACTCATGCTAGCCACTCAATTTGGGGGTATAGTAGCGCCCCAACTATCTCCTGTAAGCCTGAAACCGCCACTGCTCGGAGGAACAGGTGAGGGGCGGAGTCTGAGCAAGGGTCTAACACAGTTCTCAAGTAAACGTCCTCACTGCTTCCCAGGCCCTGTCAATGCCCTCTTTTTCTTTTCCCAGAGGAGAGGGAAAGCTTATTCTTTGGCCACAAGCCCAGGATACCATTGCCTATGTAACCAGTGCTCCTTTTCTTTTCAGCACTGGCGTGGATGCTCCCTTCACCTGGCCTTTGGAGACTCAGTTGTGTTTTAATGGCGGCAGCAGCTGCTGGGTGAGCAGCCCGGAGACTGTGCGGTACCCTTTGGGGCAGGAGGGGATCTTGCTCCTTCTCCATCATCCCCCACTGCACTGGCGGTGGTGCTTTTCCCTCGTTACCTGCCGCTCCTGAAGAGAGAAGAAGATGCCACTGCCCTTTGGATTGAAACTAAAACGTACCCGGCGCTACACGGTGTCCAGCAAGAGCTGCCTGGTCGCCCGGATCCAGCTGCTCAATAACGACTTTGTGGAGTTCACGCTGTCAGTGGAGAGCACTGGGCAGGAGAGCCTGGAGGCTGTGGCCCAGAGACTGGAGCTGCGGGAGGTAAGCCCCAATACAGGCTGCTGGCTTCTCCCCTCGCGTCCCAGCCGCTGTGCCTCTCAAAGCTGTCTCTGGCCTTGGTGTCTTGAGTTGAACCTGGAAGCCCCCACCCTATCAGTAAGGAATGGATACAGAACAAAGGGTCTTTCCTTGGGAGTACCCCGTAAGAGAATAAACCGTGCCCAAGTTTCTTAAATGTTTATATGTTCCCCCAAAATGTAATTCAAAAATCAAATATGGATGCATTTTGGATGATCTTTTTCTAATATTGGGTTGGCCAAAAAATCTGTTACGTATGATGGCTCTAGAAGTGCTTAGTTCATTCGAAATAGTTTTGTTCATTGTATTGTGACAGCTGTCAAATCAGCATGCGTCAAAAAAAGTCAAAATTGGTGAATTTTTTTGTGCAGCCATTTTAATATTGAAGATGGAAGAAAATGTGCAATCGTTTCAGCATATGATGCTTTATTATTTCAAGAAAGTTCAAAGCAACTGAAACACAACATAATTTTTTTGCAGTACATGGAGAAGGTGCTGTGAATGATCGAACCTATCAAAAGTGGTTTGCAAAGTTTCTTGGTACTATTAACATTTTGGCTAAATAAATCTTTGCTGTGGGACTCTCTTATACATTGGAAGATGGTCTCTTCCAATGAGAAGCCAGTAACAGAAGAGCCAGTGTACTCAAAATATCCAAATCAGTGAACTTATTGGTAAAAACAAAATCTTTTATTTTGTGGAAAAAACGAAACTGATAAGATATTTAATTTATGGAAAAAACAAAACTGACTTTCCTACCAACTCAGTATAATCCCAAATGGGTCATCCTGATCTAGTGCAGTATATTGCCTTCATTCATCCATTCAACATTCATTGTTTTCCACAGGCCAGGCCAAGATTCTGCAGACATATTGCTTGAGTTTGAATTCTGGTGGTTCAGTGTTGAGCAAGCTATGTGACTTCTCTGGGCTCACTTGACCCATGGGAATAATGGGGTTCCTAACCCTCAGAGTGGTTGTGTGATTTATTGTGCATGTAAAGCTGAACTCATGCAAAGCTGAGCTCTAATAACTAGTCTGTTATAGTAATCATGGGGAGGTTTGCCCTAGAAAACCTCTAACTAGTCAATAGGAAGTTGTAAAGTCCTCTAGTGTCCACATAATGTTTTCTTTTTATTTATTTTTAAAAAAAGATATTATTCACTATTTCCAGAGAGAGAGAGGAAGGGAGAGAAACACCAATGCATGGTTGCCCCCTCACCTGCCTTCAGCCACGGACCTGGACAGGGTATTGAACCAGCAATCCCCCGAGTTTGCAGGTTGGCATCCCATCCACTGTGCCACCAGCCAGGGCCACATAATGTTTTAAATTTAAAATACTATGTAAGGCCTGTGAGGAACAGGGCTGTCGTTAAACCTAGGATCCTTCCACCCTTTAGCCACCCAGCTCTAGGGTAAGGGAAAGATGGAAGAACCGGTTACGCCACATGAATGCCTGTCTTCCTAACCGGAGATCCCACTGATGTTGTAGTTCATAAAAAGTCAGCAACAAACTGTGCCCCTAGTGACCATCCAATCATTTGATGATTCAATCTTGAAGACTTAAGTGCCAAGCGCATACGTATTAGGAGCTTACCCTAGTGTTCACACCGGTAAGAAAATAGGGCCGACTCGTTCTGTGCTAGGGAGCGAGGGTGCTGTACACAATAGGGAGTAGCAGCATGGGGAAAGCTTCCCCGAGCCGAGGGATGCCTACGCTGGCATCTGAAGGAGGGGGCAGGGGGTCCTCTCAAGGACTGGGAAAAGACTGTCCCAATAAAGGGACTGGACTGTGCCAAAGACATGAGACAGGTGATCTACCTGGAGTCAAGTGGGAGCAGCAAGGCTGAGAGCAGGGGCCACGCGATGCAGAGGGTTTGGTTAAAGGTTGCGCTTGCTCTGAAAGTAATAGGGAGGTTAGTTCAGGGCTCGGAAACAGGCTGTGGGGTGGTTAGTTTCGGGGCAGAGCGAACCCTCTGGGGAGTCATTAGAAAGGAGTAGTTGGCGGTACAGATGGTGGTCACTCCATAAGGATGGGGATGGGGAGAAATGGGTGGAATCTGGAGATATTCAGGACGAACCTCGCAAGGGTGGGGGAAGGGCTAGCCAGGGGTCCAGGTTGATACTTAGGTTTGCACAATTGACAGGGGCTGTCAGAGAGGAAATCGAAGAGGAAGAGTGGGTTTGGGGGGAGGAAGGAGAGGTGTGTGGTGAGGTGAGTTTCAAAAGTACTGACTTTGAGATGCCAGTTGAGATGTTGAGCTGGCAGACAGATGTGGTCCTGGAGCTCTGGTCCGAATTCAGGCTGGAGAGAAGAGATTTTGGAATTAATCAGTTGAGGTCAGTTAATTAGCTGAAGCTGGGAGAGCATGGGAGGCTGTCCAGGAGAGAAGATGTAGCAGACCCCTCTGGGCTGAATAGAGCGGGCGGGGAGCCTTGGGAGGAGGCAGAGACAGTCCCAGGAGAGGAAAGGAGACAGAGGAGGTGGCCTCTCTGCATCTATTCCATTGGGGTTTTTTGGGTTTTTTTTGTTTTTGTTTTTTTTTTTTGCTTCCCTCACCTCCTTTTCCTTTTTCCCTACTTTGGTTTCTTTTTCCTGTAATTTCTTACTCACGTACCAGGTCTGTCTACAAACCACTACAGAGTCAACATCTTGAGAAACCCTGGTCAATTTATTTTTGTACCCAGAGTACCAGGCCTGGAATGTGCTCAGTAAATACAGGTTGAGCCGAACCCGCAGGCATTGCCTTCATGCAGTTAGTGGAGAAGTCGCTCTCCCTTGTCTGGTACTGGTAGATTCGGGGGCAAGCAGCTGCAGGTATGGGATGGTTTTTAACAGAAGGGGGTAGAGAGCACTAGGAGGGAACAGATGTGGTCCCTAGAAACTGCCTTGCCCCTGCGCGGGCTGTCCCACCATTTCCAACCTGTAATGGCAGTCAAGGTTGGGAACTTAGTTTGTATAGCAAAACTTGCAGAGCTTCGGAAGCTGCGCTCTATGGCAGGTAAACAGATGGCTCCGGCCCCAGGTTTAATCCTACTGACTGTTCAGAAATAAGCTGAGTGAACAGCATCTGTTCTGGGTTTGTGTCCATGCTTCACGGACGAGGCTCCTACCAAGAGATGTTGGTATGTGGTTGCCTTATTCTCCCAGGAAACACACTTAGAATTATCATAGTATATACACTTGGCTAATAAAGTTCGCTGCTGCCCCAATTTAAATTGGGGAGAAAAAGTCTTTACTTTTCTTACTTAATTCCACTTTTATGATGACAGTATAAGGTTAGACAATAATACCCTTATGATGCTATGTCCACAGGCTTCCAACTGTATTGGTAGCATTTTATTTCTTTTTTTTTTTAAAGATTTTATTTCATTATTTTTAGAAAGAGGGGAAGGGAGAGAGGCAGAGAGGGAGAGAAACATCAATGTATGGTTGCGTTTCACCTGCCTCCAGCCATAGACCTGACTGGAGACCTGGCTTGCAACCTAGTTATGTGCCCTGGCTGGGGAATCGAACCAGCAACCTTTGGGTTCGCAGGCCGGCGCCTTATCTGCTACCAGCCAGGGCCGCATTTTATTTCTTAAGCTGGATGTGTGGGTATGTGATGTTGTTTTCCATCCTTCATTTTTTTTGTCTGAGATTGTTTATAATAGAGAAACTAGACCCAGAAAGGTTAGCCCTACTTGAAAAATGAATTAACATTAAACAAGAAAAGTTAATAGACTTATATTCAATTTAGTTGACTTAGATTGTTAACTGTTTTTGTTTTTGTTTTCATGAAGATTTATTTAATTTTAGAGAGAGGGGAAGGAGGGAGAAAGAGAGGGAGCAAGACATCAATAAAGGGTTGCCTCTCACGCACCCGCAACCACATGTGCTCTGACTGTGAATTGAAGAACCAGAGACCTGCAGTCAGGGCTGTTTTCTAAATTTTCCATTTTTGAACTATGGAAAATACCTTTTATTTTTGTTTTTAATTAACATATTTTATTTATTTTGCTATTAAAGTTGTCCCAATTTTTCCCCCTTTGCTCCCCTCTACCCAGTACCCCATTTCCTCCAGCAATGCCCCCCTTAGTTCATGTCCATGAGTCATGCATATAAGTTCTTTGGCTTCTCTATTTCCTTTGTTCTTCTTAACATCTCTCTGTCTATTCTGTAACCACCAATGTGTACTTTTTCTTTTTTCCTTTCACATCCAGATGGAAAAATGTCTTTTAAAAAGAAGAAAATAAGCCCCTGGCTGATGGCTCAGTGGATTGGCCCCTGCGAACCCAAGTGTTGCTGGTTCGATCCCCAGTCAGGGCACATAACCAGGTTGCAAACCAGGGTCTCCAGCCAGGTCCCCAGCTGGAGGCATGTGAAAGGCAACCAAACATTGATATCTCTCTCCCTTTCTTCCTCCCTCTCTTACCCCTCTCTAGAAATAATGAAAAAAATCTTAAAAAATAAAATAAAATAAATGAGGAGAAGAATTATCCTCATAGGAAAATATTGCTGTTTACTATAGCAACAGCATCTCAGAGAGCTGTTGAAATTCCCTGCATATTACGCAGCATTCTGAGTTTCACAACTCTTTCCATAGAGGCTGTGAAAGGCTTTATAGACCTTACGTGGAGTTAGAAAAATGTATCTCCAGCCTCGAAAGCATACTTTCTGGAGGTCTGACGGAAGTAGCAAGACAAGAGCCCGTCAGCTGGGCACAGCCACTCCCGTGGGGTCGTATTACCTGGATGGAACCAGCATGTACTAGAGGGAGGTAGTCAGGCTTCAAAACCAGCATGTCAAGGAGTGAGACCTGTGTGAGCTCAGCTCACTGACAATGATGTGTCAAACCAGGGTGCTAGCATGGCAATTAACCATGAGCTATGGGACTACAAGGGCCTTGAGTGTGTGTGCCATGATGCCCCAGTAGGCTGGCGGCTGGGAGCCAGAGCAAAGAAAGTGCTTGGTGAGCGTGAAATTAGAGAATGGAGGTTGCCCTGAAACTCTTACATATCTTCATAAAGGGGAGCTGTTCCGCCCCACGAACCGGAGAGATTCCCCTGAGTCCGGCTAGTTTTCCTGGGCAGTTATTAGGTGGTCACTGCCTCTGTTTGCCTCTTGAGAAGATGGTCTAACAGCGTGATTGAGACATTTGCCAGCCGCATCAGAAGCCCCTGGGTTTGGACCCGAGTGCTGCCCCTGATTGATTAGTTGCGTGACCTTGGGCAAATCACTGAATTTCCCAAGCCTGATGTTTTTTATCTCTAAGTTGAGAATAATAATATTATTTACTTGATGGTGGCTCTGGCGATCCAATGCTAAATGTAAAACATTGAGGAAACTCTCAGAAAGTGTTATTCTTCGGTACTGTTCGTTACGATGTGTGCCACCCATTTCCAGGTGGTGGTAACAGGCCCACTTTTCGTCACATAACTCTCTTTTGTAAATATCTTCCTTTCTTCCATTTCCTAAGAGTTTATTTATAAAGTGTTCTTGCAGCACAAACAAGTATAGTGGCCACTGGCAGTCACACTTCTTACAGTACTAAAGGGCTAAGTTTTTAATATACCACTGTAATTAAGCACTCATATTTGAGTCTTCTGCATCACACCAGCTGGAGTTAATTCATACAGTGTTACTGCTCTCAAAAAAGCAGAGCTTTACTAGGTTTTCATGTTCCCCATTAGCCTATGTCTTCCCTCTTGTCAGCCTAACCCCTAGGGTCAAAAGAAAAGATTTATGTTTTCTTCAGGGTATGTCTTTCTCAAGAATTATTTTTGAACCTTATGTTTGAAAACCCCATTTTTGTCATGCTTTCATGGCTCTTAATTAGGTTCATCACAATCTCTTATTTATAGGAATCCTTTCTTGGTCATAAAGTCTTTATTCAGCTTGAATTTACATGTGGTTAGAGTTGTTTCTTTTATTTTTTAAAGTTCTTAAATCTCTGACTAGGAAACAGGGAAGTTATAAAACCTGAAAACCCCTTGAAGATATCTTTTTTCTTTTTTTTTTTTTTTTGCTGTGATTTTTGTGTGTTGGTTTTAAAACTTAAATTTTAGATGTCAGTTTCCTTTCAGCTATTTCAGAGTGTTTTGTGTGTGTAGAGGGGAAGCAGAATCCTCATTGTTGTGTACTTATATGATTATCTATATATATATATATATACACACACACATATATATGTTTGAAGTTGAGATTAATACTCACTCACTCTAAAAGTACCTCCAAATCATTTTGTTGAATAAGGGGAAAAGTCTAGCACAATTTAGTTCTTTTTTTAATTTAAGATTTTATTTCATTATTTCTAGAAAGAGGGGAAGGGAGAGAGGCAGAGAGGGAGAGAGACATCAACGTATGGTTGTGTTTCACCTGCCTCCAGCCACAGACCTGACTGGAGACCTGGTTTGCAACCTTGTTATGTGCCCTGGCTGGGGAATTGAACCTGCGACCTTTAGGTTCGCAGGCTGGCGCCTTACCCACTGTGCTACCAGCCAGAGCACAATTTAGTTCTTACTATGGCCTCTCATTTTAAAATTATAAGTGTAGGCTTTGATATTTGGCTATGGTATTGTGGTTTATCATAGATCTTCAGGAAATGCTTTTTAAATTGTATTAGAAGTACATCACACATAAGTCAAGTTCTCTCCCTTTACAATATAAGCTCCATCAGAGCAGGACTGAGACTTCACCATTGTCTGGAACAGTGTCTTGTATGTTACAGTATGTAGTTGCTGAAAGATGCCTATTTAGTTGGAAAATTAAGGCTCTCCTTCTCTTTTTTAAATTTACATTGATAAATAAGCATGGATAGCAGTTCAGTTTAGTCAGGCTTTATACACTGTATGATTGTATTTCCTGAAGAAAGTTGAACATTTACAAAGTTTAGAGCACAGGTTGAAAGGCAACTTTTTCTTTAGACCTTTCTTTTTTTTAACTTTGGGGCTTCTTTTGAAACTCTTAGAAAATGGTCTAGTTTTAACAACTCCCGGAGGTAAGATTGCTGTACCAAGGGAGTGTCAACTTCTTTGCTGAACTTTGAACAGATTCTTCTCATAGTGTTTTCTGGCTGATGGGGAGATTTTTTTTTTTCTTTTTGGCTAAGGGATTTGTTGGAAGAGAGAGGCATCAAGCATATAAAGCAAGCCATTACTCTCAAGTGCAACTTTAGAAAGTGTTCTTGGCCGGCAGAGTGTTTTATTTTAAATTGGTGTCTCAGGTATTTCAAATATCCACTGACCTTGTCTTGACTGTTACCTGAGTAGACTTCAGGAATTTCATACGCGTTTCCTTCTGTACTAGCTGTTTTCCTCTGGACTCTAAAAATAGCTGAAATATGTGTAATTACCTACAAACTTTTTAACCTTTTGGGCTGGTAGTTATTAAGTCAGGTATGTATGTTATAAAACCAGTAAGATTGACATATAGTACATATTTTTAGTTAGATCTTTTGAACCATCTGAAGCAAAAATAAATCTTATGTTGGCCTCTCCCCCCAGGTAAAAAAAGCTTTCCAAAGTACAAAGATAATTATAAATGATGTTTCGATGATCTGTTCTTTTCTCATTTGGTCTAGATAATTAAGAATCAACCACATAAGTAGAGAAATTATACATACGAACATGGAGATAGTAAGTCTTTTAGAATAATATATCGTCATACAATACAGAATTTGAAAACCTGCTTAAAGAAATGGGATATTATCCAAGGTTCACCTTATTACTTTTTCTTACGCTTCATCTTAGCCAAAAGGCCAAGGAGCGATCATCATTACTATTTTTTTAATGTTCACCTCATTTCTAATAAATGTAGAGGCTAACAATCTGAGATGTTATACTTTCAGTATTGGATTTTTCACCTAGGAGATTTTAGAGATGTCCTTGACTCTCACCAACAGCCTGCCACAGCAGCGTAGGCCCATGATCATAGGGAATTGTGAATAGCAGTTTGAACAGCTTCCTGCTGTCATCATTCTGGGTGAAGGAACATTATTTTGCTGGAAATCTAGCATGCCTCATCTGGTTTAATCCTCCCAATGAATTAGGCATTATCTTTTCCATTCCATTCCAATAAAATGAAGAAACTAAAGTCCTGAAAAAATGGGTAATTTGCTCCACTAATCCGGGTGGTCACAGAGCTAATAAGCAAAAGAATCAGAGTTTGCATTTATACCTGTCAGACTTCTGCTTGAACTTTGACTTTTAAAGCTAGAGGGGTCATGGACTTCTTTCAGAATCTGATGAAAATGCAAAATTTTGCAAACAATTTCAGGGGGTTCGTGGATACTTCTTCCCTCCATCCATTCATGAGCTCAGGCTAGGGGCTTGGCAGTCTCTCTCTTGGGTAAGACCATCTTCCCTTCTCTTGGTTTAACAGCTTCTCCCCCAGTCTTTCTGCAGAGTGAAGGCGCTGGTTGGCCGGCATATTTGTGAGCAATTCAAGGCCTTCCGACTTTTAAGAAAATGACTCGCCTCTGAAGCCTATTCCCCACCTCCTTCTCCCACAAATGCCCTTTTTAAGTGGCCTTTATCTTCAGATCTTGGGAAAGGCCATTTGGGTTATTCATTTCCTCTCTGCTACAGTTTACTATTAAGGAGGGGAAGAACTCCTTTCAGTGGGGAAAGGGAGGAGGTTGTGACTGGCATTCCTTCATTTCACCTCTGAGTGTGGATCTCTTGTCTGTCCTCCCTACCAGATAGGCCTTTGTGTCCTCTAAGCAGCCAAGCAGCAGATCTGTGCCCTTCATTCTTCAATGAATGAATGGGTGACTCATGCTTCCTTTATGCAGTTGCCAAATTCCCTGGCCAGTTGTTGAGCTTCATACTTAATTTTTCTTGTCAGATACACACACCTTGCTTGAACGTGACATAAGGCCCTTGCTTATGTCACTTTTTTTTTCTTTTTCATTTTTTTAAAAAATTTTATTGTTGTTGTATTACATCCGTCCCCTTTTTGCTCCCCTCTGTCCCCCTCCCCACCGCTTTTTTTTTTTTTTTTTTAATAGCTATATGCTGGGTTCTTGTTTTGAGGGGCAAAACTATGCTCCAAGACTGAGTTTGTCTTTGCTGGCAACTTACTTAACACAGTTTCACTGCAAGAATTTCACAAACTGGTAGCGTGCAGGATAATGTCTCAATATAAATCGATAAAAGACTTAATTAACTCCAAAGCAACGATAGGTTAATTGTGCTATTGTTTCGGGCAAGGGGAGGTGAAAGGAGTTAGGTCTGAATTTAGTGGAAGCGTACCTTTTCCAAGTTGGCACTCAGCTTGGCCCACCAAGAGCGAGCACCCAGCTACCAGCACGAGAGTCGAGTCTCTTGTGGCTGGAGCATGTTGCTGGGGAAGGAAGGCCTGGGGGTGGTGAGCAAGATGTCCTTGGTGGGGTAGAAGTCTCCATTGTCAGGGCAGGAGATAATGCCCTGAAAGTCTTTGGAGTGGTATTCAAATCAGCCAAGGGCAGCCTTGCCCAGGCTGAACATTCTCAGATAGCCCTCCCACACTGTTGGTTTTTATAATCTACATGTCCCTTGCCATAGTGGTTTCTCCATATATTCTTCTCAATAAGCCCCATGGCGCCCCTCATCAGCAGAGCCTCCCACTGCTTACCAACGACCTCAGATGAGACGGTGATGTCCTCATTCTTACCAAAACAATCGTACTTGTAAAAACAACTTCACTCTTAAAAACAACTTCCATTTTTGTCATAAACAAGTGGATTTGAGATCCTGTCAAACTGACACAGAGCAGCTGGTTTAGCAAATATTTTCCTGTTTGGTCTTCCAAGCATTTTGTAAATAAATGCCACTTAGATTTATCATTTAATAAGCTGGTAGGATATCCGGAGTCAATTTGAATTGTTAAGGATTAGCTTAAGATGCTACTAATTTCTCTAGAAGAAACTGTGCATGTCACAAATTTTATTTGTGAAGTAGAAACGTGTAGCAGAAGTAAGTTTTCTATTGAGGGTGTAGGGTACTTTCTATGGTGGGTTGCCCAGATGAGGCCTCTGAAAAGCATGCAGTGTTTATATTAATATTTACAAAGAAGACACAGTAATTCTGCTATTTTGAACAGGTTTAAACTGAGCTGGGTAAGAAAATACACAAGTAACTGAGTGGCAGCAACCCATTTTCTTTGGGAATCTAAAACAACTCATCCCTACTCAGTCCTGTTACAGTTATTTATTTAGATGGCTCAGACTTTGAGACATTATTTCTAATGCAAGCGAAGGGTCAGCAGGTTGAATTCAACTGCAGTTGACAAAGTCGGGTAGGCAGCAAGGTGGAGTCTTTGTGTCAGGTGAACTCGGGTTCAGATCTCTGTGCTGCGTGTGTGATTTTGTTTCTTTCATGTGTGATATGGTTGCACGTGATAGTAAGAATGATAGCTATTTATTGGTACTGACCACATGCCAAGCCCTGTGCTAGATGCTTCACACGTGTTTAATTTAATCCTGAATGTAACCAACTTCCTTCCTCCTTCACTGTTTCAGTGGAGCAGACCAAATGGTCAGTGTCAGGCTAAAGGAACATCCTGACACAAAACACTTGTTAACTGTCAACTCGCTCTTTTGTGTTTGTTTTTGTTTTTAACTGAAAAGTTAATTTTGTTTAGCTCTTTCCATTTTCTTTTTTCATCATGTAAATTTTCTCTTTACTTGGAATAATTTACTGAGAACAACTGGATTGAAGAAAAGTAATGGTGTTATTTTTTAAATTTTTATTAAATTTATGAGGGTAATATTGCTTAGGAGAAATTTCAGGGGTACAGCTTTATGATACGACATCTCTGTACTCTAGGTGTGCTTACTCTGAAGTGTGGACTCCTTCCCAGGTGTGGTTATTAAACTCAGAGTTACACCACTGAGAATTAAGATATTCACTAGAACACCCTCTCTCTCTTTCTGCCAGAGTTTGGTGTCAATTATTTCTTTATTTATTTTAACTATTTTATTTCATTATTTTTAGAGAGGGGAAGGGACAGAGGCAGAGAGGGAGAGAGACATCAATGTATGGTTGCTTTTCACCTGCCTCCAGCCGCAGACCTGACTGGAGACCTGGTTTGCAACCTTGTTATGTGCCCTGGCTGGGGAATCGAACCTGCGACCTTTGGGTTCCGGAGGCCGGCACCCTATCCACTGTACTACCAGCCAGGGCCTGGTATAAATTATTTAGAAGATAACCTCATTCACCATGTTTTGCACTTAAAGGTAATATTTAGACAAGTATATATTTGACTTGTCTATATTTTCACTACTGGCACGTGTTCTGAAGTCAAATTTGTGTTTGGTGACTTACAGAAAAAAACACAAATTCTTTAGTATTGTATGATAACAGGAAGAAAATGGAAGCACATTTAATGAAGAATATATCTAAAATGATATATTATTATGTATATACTATCAGTCACCCAACGCAAGAATGCAGACTTGACTGCACACTACTGTAGTCCCTGTGCTGGCTAGGGCAACTAGTCAGTGACAGTCCCCAATGAGAATTCAGGTCCTCTAGTTACAGGTTAGCATTTTTCCTCAACAACACACTACTTTGCCATTGAGCCATTGATTGCCATTTTCAAACAAAACAAAAACAACCCAAGGGTTGGTATTTTCTAATAATTCCTTTTAAAAGGAAAAGAGAAAGAGCCCTGGCTGGTGGCAGAGTGGATAAGGTGTTGGCCTGCGAACCCAAAGGTTGCTGGTTTGATTCCCAGCCAGGGCACATAACCAGGTCTCCATCCAGGTCTGTAACCGGAGGCAGGTGAAAGGCAACCACACACTGATGTCTCTCTCCCTCTCTGCCTCTCTCCTTTCCCCTCTTTCTAAAAAGTAATAAATAAAATATTTAAAAAAGGAAAAGAGAAAAGGAGAAGTTGCCAAAGATAAA
Source organism: Noctilio leporinus (assembly GCA_004026585.1). Classification (NCBI taxonomy): domain Eukaryota; kingdom Metazoa; phylum Chordata; class Mammalia; order Chiroptera; family Noctilionidae; genus Noctilio; species Noctilio leporinus. Next base: position 116,622 of record PVIW01004471.1, read on the forward strand.
ACCCCTATTAGTGAAGGAAGCATTTAGGTGTGGAATTTCCTAAACTAAAGAAGATGGACTATGGCATTGTATACTGTTTCAGGGCATTGAAAACTATGATAATAAAAGCTGGTATGACGAGTGCTTACAGTGTCTGAGGCACTTCTAAGTGCTTTCAATGTTTCCGCTTAGTTTCATCCCCAACAGTCCTACGAGTGAGGCCCTCTTACACTCATTTCTATTCCACAGGTGGGTAAGCAGAGGCTCAGAGCTGGTCAGCAGATTGCTCGTGGTTATGTGGCAGGAACCACAACTGGAGTAGTGTTTCAGGCTCCTTGATGGACATCTTTCTTCCCAATATGTAGCCCTGGGTGGGTGACAGGTGACCTGCTATAGCTGGTGCCCTTAAGGACAGCCCGGCACATGGCAGCTTCCCAAATCTGATGGAGATAGTTTTAAGTACGCTTACTGTCATTTATTTTAATGACTGTCATTTATTATCTGGCTTAAAATATGTTTTTGAGGTCACACGATGCTAAGAAACATAAGCCTGGGAAGGGACAGGCACATGAATCATAATTAGCCAGCCAGGCCCCAGGGCGATGCCTGGTTGAGGAGGAGCTTTTCGTGAACTTGTTTCCGGGTGGAGTCAAAACATGGGGCTGATGGAACGCGCCCCAGGAGAGGGTTCCCTTCCGAGAGATTTTCCAAAGCAGTATCTGGCTGCACTGTTGTCGGACGAGCATGGGGACTTCTGGAGCTCACGGGAGGGCCCGTGTGCTGACGTTCTTGCTGCCTTCACTGATGCAACTGGGTCACTGTGATTTAGTGGCTCTGGGCACAGGTGTATTTCCGCCTGTTACCGTCATTCACACCTGAAAGTGTTTCCATGCTACCACCTGTGAGTTACTGACACAGGAGCAAGGCCAGCAAAAATGATTCCATTAATTCCTCTTCTGCAGGTCATGATTCTGTTGTTTAACCTTTAGTGGCTGCCTTATTTTCTTTTCCAGTAGGACATTTATCATTATATTCCTTGAATATAGGGTGATTGGATATTGGATAGTGAATAGTGGATAATTTCCATTATCCTTGATAGTATAGACATTTTTATGGCCAGTTCATCCTCTTCTACTTTTAAATATAATGAAAATATCTTGTCTTATGTATTTTTAAATAGAACTTCCTGGAATAAAATGTAACTGGTATTATGGGACTTCAACAGTTAAATAATATTGAGTGCATATTTCTTCTGAGTTATGTACCCTCTCCATGCCATGGTCCTCAATGAAGAACATAGTTTAAAATGAAATCCGTTAAAACAATAAGTGTGCCCTTTGTTAAATGGAAGTTTATATTGTTAATAAAAAAGGGAATAATAGCTCTTAAAACAACTTAAAACACATTTTTTTGGAACATTTGTGTACATGGAAGAAATATTTGCTATAACTAGAAAACCACCTTGTAAATATGTGGAGAAAAGAGTTATTTCATGTATGATGAAACCATGACTTGCAAGCTTCGATTAATGAAGAAAACAAGTATACCTTTTAATAGAAGGAGTCTATGAGTTTCTTCATGTGTATCTTTTTAGTATTTTAATCACAAAATTAAGTTGCTTGACTTTATAATCCTCAGATCTTTCATGGCAATATTAATTTAAGAACAATGAATCAGGTGTATTGTGTGTTTTTTTTTTTTTAGGGCAATGTAAAATATGTGGGGTAATACTCTTTCAGGCAACAGAAATTAAATTGACTAGATTCTTTCTTAAAATGAATTAAGGCCCATATTTATTTCAAGCCCCCAAATCCTCTTTCCAATTCCATCTCTTTCTGGGCTTCCATGGTTATCACAGCATAACCATTTCTGAGTAACATGAAACAGCCATCATTTTAACCTGCCAAAAGTGAATGTCAGAAACATAAGCAGCTCCTTCCTAAATATACGCATTTCAGCTCTTCTTTCCATTTTTACGTTGTGTAGTTACAACTTCTAAAATTAGTGTTCACATTACTCAGTATCTGTGGTAAGACAGCATAGAAAGAATACAGCTTGAGTTCAAGTAAACACGAAAAGCATTTTTTTCCCTGTGAATTGAAATGTAACAACTGGCGTATAGGCCGAATTAGATCCAGCTTATCTGTGTTTTCATACTCAGATCAAAAAAAAAAAAAGAGAGAATAGCTGCTATTTATCCGTAGCATAGGCATTTGTGAATTAAGCTAATGAGTAAGTCCCAAAAGGCCCAAGTTAGTGTAGGAGATTTGAATAAAGAGAAATCTGATTCAGTAGTTGGAATGGGGTCTGAGAAAAGGCCCTGTGATATAGCAGAGTAGTTAATATGATTAAAGAGAGTGCAGCTTGGTCTACCTGCAGTCATCTGGGTCCTAAGCAAAATGGCCTGTCATGTGGCAGTACAAAGCAGAGCATGTCAGCTTTGTGTTGAGCCTTTATGGGAATGTATAGACTAGCATTTTGCATTTGATTCTAGCTTAGTTTTTAAATGTATGACATTATTTTAACTTTACTAGTATAACTGAGGGTCATTCTGTGGAGCACTTATTAGTATCTGGTCTCCCGTAGATTTGCTTGTCTTTCTTTCCCTACTGGAATATAAGCTGCACCAGGGCAGGAATGGTGTATGTTTTCAGCAGTACACAACCAATGTCCCAGCATAGTAGGTGTACAGCCAAATTCATTGAATGAATAGAGGAGTCTTTCTAAGACATCAGTCCATTTTTTCTTTCTTTTTTTTTTTAAAGATTTTTATTAGTTATTTTTAGAGATAGGGGAAGAGAGGGAGAGGGAGAGAGAGAGGGGGAGGAACAATGATGTATGAAAAAGACATCAATTGGATGTCCCCCATGTGCCCCCAACTGGGGACCTAGCCCACAACCCACACATGTGCCCTGACCAGGAATTAAACTGGCAACCTTTTGGTTCACAGGCCAGCATTCAATCCACTGAGCCACGCCAGCCAGAACAGTGTCCATTTGCTTAGAAAGTACAATATAAGATGTATTTTTTTTTAAAGATTTTATTTCATTATTTCTAGAAAGAGGGGAAGGGAGAGAGGCAGAGAGGGAGAGAGACATCAATGTATGGTTGCCTTTCACCTGACTCCAGCCACAGATCTGACTGGAGAACTGGTTTGCAACCTGGTTATGTGCCCTGGCTGGGGAATCAAACCTGCGACCTTTGGGTTCGCAGGCTGGCGCCTTACCCACTGTGCTACTAGCCAGGGCTATAAGATGTATTTTTGAAGAATGGTCTTACAGTGTTTTGAGATCACTGCATTCTTCATAGCATCTTACTGCTCAGGATAGTAAACAGAAAAGATATGACCAGTCAGTCATCTATGTAGATAGTGACCCTGATTCATGCCTTGGACTTTCCTTCAGTAAATCCCTGAAATACTGGCTTGTCAGTGACTTTTTTTTTTTTCTTTTTCCTGAAAGTAAAATGGTACAACAGCAACAGAATCTGGTTATTTGAGGACACCAGTTACCTGGGCTTCAGTTTAATAAAAGTTTCAGTATAATTAGAAGATGAAGATATATTTTTGATTATTATTTTCTTGAGTCCTCATCTGTGCTAGGTATAGTGATATCATATATTATCCCCTTGACTGTAAAACAGATAACATGCTATCTGACCATGGATGTGAGAAAATGGATTAAAATTCAACAGAAAAGGAAAAAATATCATCTGCTCTGAGGCAGTGTGACCACCATACTCTGTCAAAAGGAAGCAGTACAATGCTTCATTATTTATGGCCCACTCAGTGTAGAGGAAACTCTGGGCTTGAATTAGGTTAATACTTGTTAACCACCCCTGTTAGATGATCTCTGCCGGGGATAGGCTTTATCTGGTGCTATCTCCTCTCCTCTCTTCCCTGATGAAGTGTCTTCTGACTTCTGCCTAGTCTAAGAAAAGCATCAGGATAAAATTATAGTTGCAATTTTATATGGGATTAACTTTTATCAATCTCCGTGGCTTCAAAAAAACATCCAGCTAATTTGTGTGTCCTTCTGCTGTGCCTTAAAAATAGTATAACTGAAAAGATTCTTAAAATAATTAGACGAGAAGTGACTTGGGACTTAGGAGAGGGCTTACATCTGAGCGGATTTGGACTTGCTTATAATAGTTGGTATCCCTGTAGAGGACTGTGATTTGATACACTCCCTTTCCCCAAGCTCAGAAATTTGTAACTACCTTCTCTGAAGGAAAAGCTTAATTACCAAACCACTTTGTTCTGGAGTAAATGTTGATTCATTTAAAGTTAAGTCAACCACAGCGGGTCTGTAAAGAAGCCAAGTTTTGTAACTGCGTAACTTTTGTTTTTACTTAGTTCACTTAGCAGCCATATTTATCTGTACAATTTGAGGAGAGTAGCTGGTGAAGTTTTAAACAGCTATAAAGAAATCATTGAACACCGCTAGTACAACTACTGGTATGTTTGTTCAGAAAAATGGGAAAGAAACAGTGAATATAAAAGTATTGACCACGAAGAAATTCCACAAAAATCTATTGAGTGCTAATTGAGAACTACCGCAGAGGATGCTAGAAGAATCAGTTATTTAGAGAGGCTTCTACGGGAAAGGTTGCTTTGGTCACCGGTGAGAGTGGACAGAGCTGTGGAGAAAGAAGCCACGTGGACTCTTCTTAGGAAAGGTACTGGGGAGTTAGATAGGAAGTGGTGGGAGGCATCATCGGAAAGTCAATAATTAGAGGCTGGTTGGGTGGGAAAAGTTTTGCTACAATTAAACCAAGCCAATAAACAATACAGGAGACACATAACCCAGATTTGGACTCAAGGAAGAGAAGACACGTGATTCTGGGAAACAGACCAAGTAATGACTGGTAACAGTTGAAATGTAAGGCTCATAGTGGGCCTGTCTGTAGCAAAGTTTTTGTATAAAAAAACAAGTTCCTGGTGCATCTTAATTTTAAATACAGGGAGACCTAAATATGGATATTAGGAATCAGAAAATCCAATTAATTTATGGCTAGGCTTATCTATTTCTGGCTCATTTTTTTTTTTTTTTTCTTCTTAGACTGTTAAAAACCCACAAAAAACCAAAACCTGAATTTGATCTATTTAAACATTTAAAAGTAAAGCTTTAAAATTTTGTATTAGATTTTAATTATGAGTATTTCTGATTCTTAAAAAAATGTCTTTTTTTAGATGAAATTCACATACCAGAAATTAACCGTTTTAAAGTAAACCATTCAGTGATTTAACACATTCACAATGTGTTCCAAAATATTTTTCTTTACTTAATTAATTTATTGTTATATTACAGTTGTTTAATTTTTCCCTATTGTCCCACCCACCAAAACATTGTCATTACCCTGAAAGGAAACCCTTTACCTTTTAAGCAGTTACTCCACATTCCCCTCTCTCCCCCGCCAGCAATGGCCAGTCTACTTTCTGTTGCTGTGAATTGACCTACTCTGGATATTTTGTTTAAATGGAATCATACAATATGTGACCTTTTGTATCTGGCTTCCTTCTCCCAGTATAATGTTTTTGCAAATCATCCATATTGTAGTATGTATCAGTGCTTTTTTTTGATGGCTGAAGAATATTCCATTGCATGTGTATCCTACACTTTGTTAATTCTTTCATCTACTCATGGACATTTGAGTTGGTTCATCTTCTGGCTGTTGAAGAATTGTCCTGCTATAGTCATGCTCGTACATGTGTTTGAGTACCTGTTTTCAGTTGTTTTGGGTGTACCAGGTCTGTCCTGAAAGTATTGGCCATGCAGACTTTTAAATTATATTGACACTGGCTCGATACTTTCGGCACAGACCTTGTATATGTATCTATGAGTGGAATTGCTGGGTCATAGGGTGATTATATGTCTAACTTCTGAGGAACTGCTAAACTGTTTTCTATTGTGGCTGAAACATTTTATATTCCCAGGCAATGTATAAGGGTTACAATTTCTTCCCATTGGTATCTTATTAAGGTTCTGAGTTGCATTTGCTTAATGATGTGAAGCATGGTTCATGTGCTCATTGGCTATTTGTCTATGTTCCATGTATAAATCTGTTCAAGTCCTTTGCCCTTTTAACATTTGAGTTGTCTTTTTGTAGTTGTGTAAGAGCTCTTTATATATTCTAGATATTAGGTTTATGATCTGTAAATATTTACTTCTATATAATTTGCCCTTTTACTGTCTTGATTTGGACCTTGGATGCATGTAATTTTTAATTTTGATGAAGTGAAATATATCTGTTTTTTCCTTTGTTGCTCAAGCTTTTGGTGTCATATCTAAGAATCCATTTCCAAATTCAAGGTTATGAAGGTTTACTTCCATGTTTTTTTCCTAAAATGCTTATAGTTTTTATATTTAGTTGTTGATCCACTTTAAGTTACCTTTAACATTTTTATATATATTTATTGATTTTTAGGGAGAGGAGGGTAGAGAGAGCGCGCAAAACATCAATTGGTTGCTTCCCAACTCGGGTGGGAATTGAACCTGCAACCCAGGCAGGCATGTGTCCCAGCTGGGAGTTGAACCCCCACCTCTTTGGTACATGGGACAATGCACCAACCAACTGAGCCACACTTTTGGGAGCTGAGTTACTTTTTACATATGGTGTGAAATGCAGGGGTCTAACTTTAGTTGTTGTAGAACCATTTGTTGAAGAAACTATTCTTTTTCCACTGAATGGTCTTGGCACTCTTGTCTAAAATCAGTTTAGCCACAGATGTGTGGCTTCATTTCTGGACTCCATTCTATAACATTGGTTTATCTGTCTCGCCATATACCTGTACCGTGCTGTTTTGATTAAGGTAGCTTTGTAGTAAGTTTTAAAATCAGAAAGTGTGAGTCGTCTAACTTTGTTCTTTTTCAATATTGCTTTGGCCATTCTGGGCCCCTTGCAATTCCATGTACATTTGGGAATTGGCTTTTCCATTTCTTTGACAATGACTGTTAGAATGTTGATAGGAATTGCATTTGCACCTGTATCACTTTGGATAGTCTTGCCATCTTAGCAATATTAAGTGTCCAATCCGTGTACATGGCATATCTTTCCCCTTAATTTCTGTCAACAAGGTTTTGTATTGTTCAATAGAGAAGCCTTTTTACCTCCTTGCTTAAATTTATTTCTAGAAGTTTATACTTTTGGATGAAATTATAGCTAGAATTGTTCTCTTAATTTTCTTTTTGAATTTTGAAATTCCTGGCATATAGAATTCACACTGATCTTTGCATGTTAATTATGCACTATGCAGTTTTGCTGAATTTATTAGCTCTAATAGTTGTTTGTTTTGATGAGGGCATCTTCAGGATTATATATATATATATATATATATATATATATATATATATATATATATATAATCATGTCTTTGGTATATAGAGATAGTTTTACTCCTTTCTTTCCAGTTTGGATGCTTTGATTTCATTTTCTCACCTGGCTAGAATTTCCAATAGCAGTAGTGAATATAGGTGCACTTGTCTTGTTCCGGATCTTAAGGGGAAAGCTTTCTGTCTCTCGCTGTTGAGTATGATGTTAGCTATGGGTTTTCATAAGTGCTCTTAAAAAATAAAAAAGTGCCTCTGCACAAAAAAATTAAATAGCATTAAAAATTAAGTTCCTCAGTTCCATTGGCCACATTCTAAGTGGTCAGTAGCCACCTATGGCTAGTGGCTGCTATCCTGAAGAGCATAGTTACAGAGTATTTTACTTATCATAGGAAGTTCCACTGGATAGTGTTGCTGTAAAGTGTAGAACAAAGCAGTGAATTTTGCAATTTGCTTTGACTGTAAATTGCTTTTGAAGGAGTAAATATTAGCAGTGGCCCGGGGCTATCATTTCAGCCCTTAAGTGCATTAATGCCCTTTCAGGTTGACCAAACCCAAGTATTGATTTACCTGAATGATTTCATTACGCAGCAAGTGAGATCTAAATGCCTGGACCTTTTTTTTTTTTTTAAGATTTTAAAATTATTTTCAGAGAGAGGGGAAGAGGAGAGGTAGAGAGGAAGAGAGACATCAATGCATGGCTGCCCTTCACCTGCCTCCAGTTGCAGACCTGGCTGGAGGCCTGGCCTGCAACCTGGCCATGTGCCCTGACTGGGAATCGAACCAGCAACCTCTGGGTTTGCAGGCTGGTGACAATCCATTGAGTCAACAGCCAGGGCCCTGGGCATTTTTTAAAAACCTCCAAGTAATACACTTAAGTTAGTTTACTGCTTTGGGTATTGTTTTGTGTGTGTGTAAGAGAGAGAGAGAGAGAGAGAGAGAGAGAGAGAGAATGAGAGAGAGAATTTACCTCTGTAACATTACAGTTGCTTTAGGTTTGTATCTAATGACCTTTTGGAGGCAAAGAGGGGTTGCAGTTTTGCTCTTGCATTAAGGTTACTAGAATTTACAATATTTATGTAAATTTATTTACTTATAGAAGCCAAATTTGAGAGTAGTAAAAGGATGGATGAACACCATCTATTCAGAGTTCTGCTAGATGGAACACCAGGTTTGTTGATTGTAAAACATGAATTATAAAAATTTAGTATTTTATTTATTTTTAAATATTTTATTCTCTTTTAGAGAGAAGGGCAGGGAGGGAGGAAGAGAGGGAGAGAGACATCAAAGCTGGGGACCTGGCTTGCAGCCTGGTTATATGCCCTGACTGGGAATTGAACCAGCAGCCTTTGGGTTCACAGGCTGGCACCTATCCACTGAGCCACCAGCCAGGGCCTAAATTTAGTATTTTAATAATTTGAAAACTAATTTTTTTTTTTTTGTATTTGGTTTTTGTTAAAAACTATGTAAAATTAGGGGGACAGAGGGGAGCAAAAAGGGGACGAATGTAATACAACAACAATAAAATTTAAAAAAAAAAATTATGTAAAATTTCGTAGCACCCACTGCATTCTGATGCAGGCCACGAAGGCACTTTTTCTGTGCAGAGTTTGACATTTCTGCAGGAGTCATTGTCTTTATGCCTCTCTTTCCTGCATATGAGTAGTGTCTAGATATAGGTAAGTCTTGACTCCTTTTTTTCCCTTCAGGTTTTGGCTATTTGTCCCTTTCCAAGAAGCAAAGCCATAGAAAACTGCTATCCCTTGGTCCCAGGTCATGGATTAGAGGAATTCAAGTATAGAAACCCTTTTGTACATTTCTGCCTCCTTCAGCGACTTTTCCTCTTTCCAGATCACTTACTTCAGCCTCTGGTACTACAACAAACAAAATCAGCGCCGGTGGGTAGATTTAGAAAAACCTCTAAAGAAGCAGCTGGATAAATACGCCTTGGAAGCGACCATCTATTTCGGAGTGTTATTTTACGTGCCTTCCGCCTCGCAGCTGCAGCAGGAGGTCACCAGGTGAGCAACACCAGGAAATGATCCAGTGAGATTAGAAAAGTAAAACCAAGGTTGAAGTCAGAAGATACGACTGCACTTTGCCCCCCGCCCCAGCCCCATTTTTAGCCACACTATTACATAGAGGCTCTGGTATGTGGTATGTCAGAGCACCTGGTTGCATGTTGTATACATTATGGGGTCACTGGGCACGAAGAAGGGATTAAGGGGGAAAATGTTTTCACCCTGCCTGTGAAGTCAGGGTGACTTCTAGTAGCGAAGTCACCTTTAATGCTTTTGTTGATTTGTGAGCTTTCTAGCAATGAAACGAGAGAGGACATTTGAAAAAACGTTAGTCACAGAATCTGTGTTCATTTTCAAGAACATGTGCCACAGGTCTCTGACTCTGGTGGCTGGACTGGGCAGCCGCCCCCCGAGGGGAGAAGGGGCAGTGGGAGGGGTTTAAGACCTGAGAGTTTGAGCTAATAAGTACACTTATATAAGGGACAAAAAGGCAGAGCCGGAAGATCATTTTAAGGAGTGGTATAGAGGAATAAATACATATATATACATTTTTTCCCAAAGACAAACAAAACCAAAACACATGGAGTAAAATCTGGATTATTGAGTCTGCCAGTCAAAGTTGTCCAACTCCCAGTGCCCTGACTATGCCTCATGCCCTTTTATCTTTGGGGCCTGGATGTTTGTCACATGTATGTACTGGGATCCCATTCATCTTCTGAATTTTCATTCAAAAGGCACTTGCTCCATGTAGCTTCTCCCCCATCCCCCACCCCAGGCTGAAATGAGCTTTGTCTTCACCAGACTGTCCTAGAATTTGCTTGTACTTGTGATAAGATGGCAGTCGTCACAGCCTTTCATTACGTTCTTTGTGTACATATCTTATCATGTTTAAAAGGCTTTAAACCCATGTTTTCTTTAGCTTTACCTTTTGTACAATATCCAACACAGCGCCCTGCAGAGTAAGAACCTGGCACTGCCTTCTGTTTGTGGAATACTTTTTTTTAAAGTTCTGAGTTTGCAGTTAATTGCTGGAGGAAGATGGAAAACCAGAGAAGCAAAAATCAGGTGGTAAGCCAGGAGGAAGAAAGCAGTAACTGATCATGTTGACTCATTTACTAAAATGTTTATTGAAGATGTAACGTGGTATGATGTAAGAACTATGTTGGTTACGGTGGGAGATAAATATACATGTGAAGATGCTTCCATGCTACCCTGGAGGAGTTGCTTGAAGCCTGAAACTGACAGTCCATGTGAATAAATGCTGACGATATATTATGATAGGTAATGCTTTCATTAAAGCACTGCATTCCCAGGGGTTGGGTGTGGGGCGTGTGAACAGGGAAAGTAAAGAAATTGACTTTTCAATTGACTTGAGAAGACATTTTCTAGTTAGAGGGAATAGTTTGTGTTAAGTAGGACCAATGTTTTCAGGGACCTTCAGATATCACCTGGAGAGGGGAGAGAAGGCTTGAAAAACAGGAGTGTTTTAGTCATAAAGTCATGGTCCAATGAGGAAAGACATTTTTGAATTTTAAGCAAATGGACTGATGATATTTGCATTTTACAAGGAGCATCCATCACAGAAGGTAGATTAGAGGTGGCAAGATTATGGGCAGGAGACCGTAGGAATGTGCTTGCCATAATCTAGGCCTTAGTGTAGAACAAAGGCATTCACTGAACGGGAGTGGGACTGGTAGATTCAACCTGTAGGATTGCACATTGATTAGACGTAGGAGAACCTGATAGGTAAGTTATATCAGTCAAGATTAGGTATGGCTGTATATAACAAAACGCTAAATACCTTTGCCCTCTCCCATAAAAGCAATCCGGAGGCCAGCCATACAGAGCTCTGTAGTAGCTCCAAAGTCTTCAAAGGCTGCTTTCTCTCTTACTGTTCCACCATCTTCAGTGTGTTCTTTCATTTTCCTGGGTAACCTCAGAGTCAAAGAATTCTAGAGATGTAGCTCTTGCATCCCTATTCCCATCAGTTCTGCTCTCAGCCAAGTTATGTTTCTTTAAGGGGCCTTCCCAGTTCCTCAGTCACACTTGCAGCATTTTCAGTGCCTGATAGCCACCTGCGGCTAATGGCTGCCCTCTAGGACAGCACAGATACGTACCATTTCCACCGCTGCTGAAAGTGCTATTAGACAACACTGCTCTATCTAACAGTTAGTTCACAGGAGAAATTGGAGGATAGATGAACTTATCAAACGACCCCATGAGAGTATAATGAGACAAATAGAGAATGTGGAAAATTCTGCGTGACAAATCACATCATTTTGTCTACAAGTAACATGAAAATAAAGAGGCATCTTTTTTAAAAATAAGAGAAATTTAGAAATAACAATGAAATATAATCTGTGGATCTTGTTTGGGTCCTGATTTAAAAAATAAAAATTAAAAATACATTTTGATGCACTCACAAAAGATTGTGCACGGAGTTGCTATGGATAGTGTGTGTTTAGGCATTATTAGTCATTTTGTTGGGTGTATTTAAGCTTCCCTTTTGGGATATATTCTGAAGTATCTGTAGGTGCTATGGTGTAGCTGGGATTTGCTGTCAAGCATTTGGTGGGGGAGGGCAGAAGAAAGAGGAAACATGTTAGGCATAAAGTTGATGATTGGTGAGACTGCATCATAAGGCTGTGGGGGCTCTTTGTACTTACTTTTTCTATATCCATTTTAAAATTTCTACACTACAGGTTGCAAGCCAGGTTTCCAGCCAGGTCCATAGTGGAGGCAGGTGAAAGGCAACCATACGTTGATGTCTGTCTGTCTGTTTCTCTCTCTCTCGGCCTCTCTCCTTTCCCCTCTCTCTAAAATTAATAAAGAAAATCTTTAAAAAATTAAATAAAAAATTAAAAAAAATTTCTACACTAAAACAAAAATATAAAAATGCCTATACACTAACCTTCTCTTACTAACCTAAAAAAAAACTGGTGAAGACTATCTCATTGCATATTACTTAAAATTTCTGTTGTGCAAAATGGGTCACCTAATGTGGGTAATCTCAGATTATTTAATGTAATATTTTTGTGTGTAAAAAATATGTTATGTTAGAAAATTGGTAAGTTGATAAAGCTTTAGACATTATTTTTATTTATTTATTTAAAAAATTTTACTCATTATTTTCAGAGAGAAGGGCAGGGAGGAAGGAAGAAATTGAGAGAAGCATCAATGTATGGTTACCTTTCACTTGCCTCCAACTAAGGACCTGGCTGGAGACCTGGCTTGCAACCTGGTTATGTGCCCTGGCTGAGAACTCAAACCAGCGACCTTTGGGACCTTTGGGCCTGTGCCAATCCGCTGAGCCACACCAGCCAAGGCTATTTTTATTTAATTTTAATTAGCATATTTGGCATTTGGGCAAGTTTATGGGATACATTTATTTATTTATTTAGTATATTTTATTGATTATGCTGGTACAGTTGTCCCAAATTCTTTTCCTTTTCCTCCCCTCCACCCGAGCCTCCCCAGTCCCTTCCACAGTATCCCCCTTGTTCATGTAAGATATCTGATTTCACTCTTGCCTCTATTATTATCTTCTCCCTGTCTATCTTGTACCCAACAACTGTATTTCCTAATCCCTGCACCATTTCCCCATTTCAACGCCCACCCGTCGCAGTTGCTAACCCTCCCAGTGATCCCCCTACCTATTATGTTTTCGGTCCTGTTCTGGTGGTTTGCTTGGTTTTTGTTTTCCTTTTTATTTTTCAGGTTTTGTTGTTGGTAGTTGTAACTTTGTCATCATTTTAATATTCATAGTTTTGATCTTTTTCTTATTTAAGTCACTTTAACATTTCATATAGTAATGGCCTGGTGACGATGAACTCCTTTAGCTTTACCTTGTCTGGGAAGCACTTTATCTGTCCTTCATTCTGAATGATAGCTTTGCTGGATACAGTAATCTAGGTTGTAGGTCCTTGCTTTTCATCGCTTTGAATACTTCTTGCCAGTCTCTTCTTGCCTGCAGTGTCTTTTGAGAAATCAGCTTATAGTCTTATAGGAACCCCTTTGTTGGCAGCTCTCTTCTTTTTTCTTGCTACTTTTAAGATTCTCTCTTTATCCTTTGGCATTTTAATTATGATGTCTTGGTGTGGTCCAATTTGGATCTAGCTTGTTTGGGTCTATCTGTGCTTACTGGACTTGTATGTCTCTTTCCTCCTCCAAATTTGGGAAGTTTTCATTATTTTTTCACACAAGTTTTCAATTTCTTGCCCTTTTCTTCAGGCACCCCTATGATTTAGGTGTGGACACATTTAAAGTTGTCCCAGAGGTCCCTAAGCCTCTCTCTCTCTCTTTTTTTAATTCCTGTTTTCTCTTTCTGTGCTGGTTGACTGTTTCTTCCTTATGTTACAAACCCTTTATTTGAACCCTGTTTTCCTTACCTTCACCATTGGTTTTGTCTTTTCCTTTGTTTCATTGGCCTAGCCTTCAATTTTTCCCTTATGTGTTTACCGAACTCAAGCATATCTATGAAGTGTGTGAACATCTTTATTGCCAGTGTTTTAAACTGTGCCTCTGTCAGGCTGGCTATCTGTTCATCTGTCATGCTTTTTCTTTGTTGCTTGGTTCAGCCACTGGAACATTGATTCGTGCCCTTCTTCTTTGAGTTCTATTTCTCAGTCTCTGCATTGTGGCCAACTACTGTGTGCCGTTTCTCAGGTAGCGCCATCTCACCTGTTATGTTATAAGGGGCATAGCTTTAGGTATTGCGCACTCCTAGGCACGTTGTGGCACTCTGTGCGGGGGAGGGGCTGAGTGGGAACGATGCCACTTGCTCAGCATGTGCCCCTTTTTCAGGCACTTCCCCTGCTTCCAGTATGGGGCTAGCTCCTCTCTAGTTCTGTATTTCCCCTAGAGTGAGGTGGTGGTGGTGGTCTGCAGATGGTTCAGGATCAGGAGGGCTCTAAATCAATGGACTCAAGTCGTCGGACTCTTCTGTTAGACTGATAGTCCCTCGGCCCCAACCCCCACTGGTTTTCATAGTCATAAGCAGCAACGTGGCTTTATCACCCCCTCCCCCACTGGGACCGTGAGCCACGGGGTCTGGTCTGGAGCTGGCAGCATTGGATAGGAGCCCCTACTGTGACTGCCCCTCTTGCCAGCCAACCCCGGGCGCTTCCCACCGCAGCGCCAGCTCACGCGGCCTCCGGCCAATCGCCACCGGCCACCTGCGCCACTTCCTCCGCGCGGCTCCGCCCCTCCTCCTTATCCAGGTGGCTCGGCTCGCTCGGGTCTCTCACCTGCCGGGCTTCTGTGCGGCGGGTGTTCCGGACTTTCAGGATGTCTCTCGTTTTGAGGTAGGTGTGCCCGTTTGTGGGGGGAGATGCAGCTGTGTGTCTAACCTCCAGCTTGGATCTCCAGGGAGTGCTTGCTTTAGAATGAACGTGGTTAGCCTCATTTTTCCGTTTAAACAGTTTTGAGTTCCTTTGCGCAGTACATCTCCTTCAGGCACTAGTTATCTAGACTGTGCCGGCAGAGTCGTTGGGCCTTCATTTCGTAAACTCCAGCATCTAGAGCAACGGCTGGATGCATAGTAGGTCCTAGGAATCACCTGTTAAGTGACTACTTACAGTAAACAGAAGGCAGAATAAATCGCCACTGTAGGTCACATGGCTTACCGCTGCAGCGTGTGGGAAAGTGGGGGATAAAGCCCCTCTGACTCTGAAAATCAGTGTGTGTGGGT